>JAOXJP010251262.1:0-21975 GCA_025762735.1 Platanus orientalis
TCGAGATCCCTCCAAATGGTATCTTGTTGCCTCCCCTTGATTTTTGCAACCAATTAAACCCCACCAAAAGGCATCCTAAGCTACCCCTTTGTCCACCTCACCAATCCAAGTGAATAAACACTCTCTCATCCCAACCCTCTACCTCAGATCCTTGAACTAATCCTAGTCTCTCCCTCATCCAACTCACCAAGCACAAAACCCCTTAACCCCATCCACCCATTTCAAGATAATCCTAACCCTACACCCAAAATGACCTAACCTAATCCCCACCCTCCATTTAGATACTAATAGGTTAAAACCTAACCACCAATTATTTCAAATTGGGGCTATATATAGCCCCAATTTCGTGCAAGAGGAGGTTAGCAACTGAAAACCCTAAAAAAGCAAAGAGAAGAGGAAGAAGAAGAAGAAGAAGGAAAAGAGGGAATTTCTAAAACCTTAAGCCCTATTTGGCTCAAGGTAAGCCTAACCCCATTCAATTATGTTATTCATAAGTTTATATGGTCAATTACTAAGCTGTTATTCTGTCCAATTTGTGTTTTCAAGTTGCTTCAATTCGGGTTACACAGTATAAGTTCAACAACTTCTACTTATTCTTATTTCTTAGCATGTTCTAGTGCAGATTTTTTCTATGAATTTTCTACTAATCTTTAGAGCCCATATTTTAGTATGTTATACTAGACATGTATGCCTACCTACACATTTTATTTTAAGATTTTTTGAGCTGTGGAAGGCCTCGAGATGGCCCCCTAAATAAACCTCAAACTCTAGGTCCTATGTGACCTAGATTCATCTAAATTTTTGTGGATTTTAGTTTAAATTTTATAAAAAGGATCTTGATCCAAATTTCATATATGTTGTTCTTATATATGTTTCCTAACATCATGCATAATTTAGATTTTTCTTAGAGCCCTAAGGGCCCCAAATTGGAGAAATCCAGTTGATGGATTTTCTCCCAGTATCTGACGCCTGGATTTTATAGAATTAAAATTCAGGCATTGAACAAATAGACGTCAAGAGAAAGTTCAGGCGTTGATATCTGGGACCCACCCCAAGGAGCCCTGATTTTCTCTAAACTTGTCCTTTGGTTATTCTAACCCTCTGAGGTCCAATCCTGTGCGTGAGCACCTTTGTGGGCCTTTATTTTTCTCCCAATGCCTAAATTAAATTTCAAGCATAGAGAGAGAAATTCAGGCGTTGTAATGGATTTCAGACACTAAGCCTGGATTTAAAACCATGTTTTCCAAAAAAGACTATGTATATGTGTAACCTAAGATTAGTACAAAGACCCAGGAGGAATCCCACCCCTCTGGGCCCCACCTATGTGGCATAAAAACAATGGTTGATTGCTGACCTAAGCACCCAAAGCCTAACATTTCCCTAAATTAAATTCAGGAGGAATCCCACCCCTCCCATCAAATCGCCATTCACAGCCTAGCAAATTGCCATTCATGGCTAAACATATCTGGAGATGATACATCATCTCCTAAGAAATATGAATAGAGATAACGCGTTACCCCCTCATCAGGTGCGATTGGGGATAATCTACCACCTCTTAATAAAAAAATCATCATGAACCAGCAAAGTCCATTCGCGGTCAGATTTTATCTACCAAGTAAAATCATGAACCAACAAAGTTTATCCATGGCTAAATTTTATCTGTCAAGTGAAATCATGAATTAGCAAAGTTCATTCGTGGCCAAATTTTATCTATCAAATGAACTCATGAACCAGCAAAGTCCATCTACATTAAGAATACTCAAATAAAATCATGAATTATCAAAGTCCGCCTTGCAGTAAGCAATCAGAATGGCGAATCCTCACCCTTGTTGAAGTCCGCCTAGAGGTAAGTAATCTAATGATACACCATCACTCTAGCAAGCCGATCATCATGGCAATGTTTGATCAGGAATGATGTGCTTTTCATTCCCAACCTTGTTAGTCTTAAGTTGAGTAAAGGTTCGGTGAGGACTCTACCTCATAAGAAATGGCCTCAACTTTCATCATAGTTGATTGTCTATTCGAGTATGGACAAATGTTGTCCTCATTCCATAGCCTCTATGTAATACCCCACATTGCATTTAAAGGGTGAAATTGTAATTTTCTCCAAAGGGGTAAAATTATCATTTCAAATATATTTTCATGACCTTAGAGTGGTTTAGGAACGCCCTTGGACTAATTTAGAAGTATAGAACCCAAGTTAGATCACAAACTATTCAAGTTTGAAAGTTATCCTGATTGCATAATTGAAATAACTTCCTGGGCTTACTAACACCAATCCTGAGTGAACTAGAGTCTGGGACATAACTTTTTAGAAATTTTTTCAAGTCTTCTTTCCAACGCAACAAACAGCACCCAATTTGAAGTTTTCTAGAGAGAATTACGGTCATTTTCTCGCTGCTGGTTTTTATAGAGAAAAATCTTTATAGTTTCAGGTTGTGCAGGCTGGGCATCCCAAACTCCACTCAAGCACCCCATATAAACAACTTGGGGCACCCACTATACCTCAGGGGTGCGCCAAGGGGGGGGTCTCAGGTGCCCTATAGTCATGAGGGGGGCCCCACATCCAGAAAGCCAAAAAAAATGGTCGAAAATGGCCTAAAGTGGGTGGTTTTGATGTCACTTACTCATTGGTCCCCCAAACATGTGGGATCTCATCATGGGCAAGTTATAAACCTACTTACACCTCAATTAGGTCATTTTTCCTTATTAGAACAAAGAGAAAAAAGTTAGGGAGATTAGAGAAAGTTCTTGAGCTTAGTGAGGAAGTTCTTTCTCAATTGGGTAAGTTTCATTCCCAACTCTAAAAATCTGTTGAAATAACTTATTTTTGTCCTAGTTCTTCATGTTATATATAATAACACTACATCTACTTTATTTTTATAGCAGATAAAGTGAAGGAAAAATAGGCCTTGGAAGACTTTGAAGCTTAAGCAAAGAAGAAAACTAAGATAATCAGTAGTTATGTTGTTTATACTGCACTTTTTCTTCCTAGGTTCATAGAAATATGATTCCATTCTATGTGTGCTAAGATTTGTGGATTCTAATCTTTATGAGAATGATTTATGAGTTGGATATGTTTTTTATGCACACTTTTCTTTCGTAGGATCTTAGATTTGTGTGAAATGATGTTGGATTTGATGGATTCACATCTATTCCTTGTAAGCATGATTACTTCCTTATATAGAACCTTGATTTCATGGATTAAGTAAGTGGATATATTGTTTATACTACACCTTTCCTTCGTAGGTTCATAAAAATATGATTCCATTATATGTGTGCTAAGATTTGTGGATTTAAATATCTATGAGAATGATTTATGAGTTGGATATATTGTTTATGCACACTTTTCCTTCAAAGGATCTTAGATTTATGTGAAATGATGTTGAGTTTGATGGATTCACATCTATTCCTTATGGGCATGATTACTTTTTTATATAGAACCTTGATTTCATCGATTAAGTGAGTAGATATGTTGTTTATGCACACATTTCTTTTTTAGGATATTAGATTTGTTATTTATGAGCGATGTATTGGTGGATTTACTTCCATTTCATTTTAGAATGTTGATTTCTTGATATTTCTATGATGTAAGCATAAGGGTTATTAATTTCCTTATTGATTTTTACGAACTCTTGGGTTATGGAGTTGTGTTCTTGTGATTGAAGCTTGTAGAATGATTTGGATGGTCTCTAATTTATGTGAAGGGAGTTTGGAGTTTTGATTTACTTGTGTTATAGAAATTAGAAGGTTTTTATGGTAAAGATTGGGCTTCCCATTTCAATTTTCCTTGTGTTTCTTAATTCTTACACTCTACATGTTTGACAAAATACCTCTTACTATTTTCCCTTGCTACTTACATGCTTTCTAGGATGCCTTTGGATTCCTTACTTGAGCTTATTATTCTCTTTGCTGAATTGCTTCAAAATACATGTTGGCTTATGGAAAATTGTGCAATTCTATTGATTTCCTTGTTAGGATCTTAGAATTTGTGTGTGATACATTAACATTGCACCTTATGGAGATTCTCTCATGGCATGAACATGTTTTCCTCGGTATGGTTTACTTCGGCATTTTCAAAGAGTATTCTACTTGGATTTCTTCTTAAGTTTTGGAAAACATATGGGCTATTTGGTTATGTCATTAGTAGTAATTTGCATAAGTCAATTTCACTTTCATGAACATCATATATGCGTCATATTGGTACTAGTATATATACTTTCATATTTGTATTTGACCCTTATATGTGATTTGTCTTTGGTTTTGGAACTATTTATGATTTATCATATATGGATATCCTTCATATGGCATACTTCTGTAGTAGTTACCTTTCTATACATGAGTATGAATTTTAGCATCGGATTTGTAAACATGGATTTTGTATGGTACAGTCCTAAGTGGATTGGTACATGTGTTATAGCTGCCATTAGGCGAAGGGACACTAGTTGTCCAGTGATGACTGCCGTTAGGCGAAGGGGCTACATAGTTGCTCAATGATGACCGTCATTAAGTGAAGGGACCCTAGTTGTCTAGTGATGACCGCCGTTAGGCGAAGGGGTTATACATTTGCTCAGTGATGACTGCCATAAGGTGAAGGGACCCTAGTTGTCCAGTGATGACCGTCGTTAAGCTAAGGAGCTACATATTTTGCTCAATGATGGTCGCCATTTGACGAAGGGACACTAGTTGTCCAATGATGATCACTGTTTGGCTAAGGGGCTATATACTTGCCTAGTGAATCTCAGGTACCCAACACATGGTTTGGTTTTATTGGCACCCCATTTGGGTTATTTAGTTTGGACTCAGATTTGGATTTATCAGGATCTTTGGTTGGTTCATTGGTGTTTAGCGATGGGTTGATATTTAGTTTATCGTGGTTTTAGAATATGGCCTATAGCATGATTTCTACTCTACATGCATTTATCTATCTATGTAGTAAATGGTAGTTGGCTTATAGCACATGGCATGTAGCTTTAGTACATGCATGTTTTGAAACTATATTTGTTTGGATTATCATTTAGTCTTTTAAAGTATTAGCATACTTGATTTCAGTAGAGATATATGCATATTATTGTTGATGCATGCACCTATGTACTCTGTTTCTTTCCTCTACTTTGGGTCACCTTATCTACTATTAAATTTTCTTTGATTTCCTGTTGTGTTGTATAAACTACATACCCTCCCACTAAGCCTATCAGGCTTACCCCAATTGGCACCACCCGCAGATGTGTAGGCATACAGGTTAGGTTGCGCCTTAGGATGAGGTGGAGACATTTGGAGATTAAGTTGTTGACCTAGTTTAGTGCATCCTAGTTTCACATTTTATTTTTAGTTTACTTGTATTTGGACCAGAGAGAGATGTACCTATTGATATTTTGAGATGGGCCCCTTTGTGGGCAAGAATTGTGCAAGTCTTTATTATGGGCATGTTGAGGCCCTTTACTTTAAGATGTTTGGATATTTGGATATGATGTATCTTTCACTTTCCACTACATTTATTTTGGATATTAACTATTATCATTATTATTCCTTTATAATGTGATTATTTCATATGGACTAATATGGACGTGAAAAGATAAGCATTTCATCTATATGAAAAATGATGTGAACAGGTAAGAGGGTTAATGACCCACTCCGAGCTCGTTGGTCTATTCACTAGTGTAAAACATATTCAAGGCAAATCATTCCCATGTCACGAATCTGAACCCGGCCCACTTCTCAGCCCATAGATTTGGGTCATGACATTGTATACCATGTCAACTATCTTTAGAAATTGGTTGAAACAGATATATAACATTGATCCCTCAAGATTTCCATGGCTTTCAAAGTAAGCCTATTCATAGATAACTGCTTATCAGTGGTGTAGGTAGGTGTCATCACTTCATAGCCTACGTATTATGCCAATGATGTTTACAAATTGGATGATTGAAACAATTGTGTAGCACTGGTCTCTTGAGATCCCATGGCTTTCGAAGCAAGCTCAAAAAGTTTTTGAAAAGCCTTGATAGCAATCCCTAATACGTGAACAAATTGATGTGTAACATTCGGGCTATTTGGACATAGCTGAATGTTAAACTTTGATTCATAGTCTATGTTTTATCTTAGCGCTAATACTGTTAGGGACTTATGTATGATAGATAGTGATGGCTTCCTTCTTATCACAACCTCCACAGCTTCTAGAGAGAGCGCAACAACATCTCTAGTCCCGATCGGTCATCTACTTACATTCTGTTAAAGATGGGACGATTGTAAGGTATGACCCACCTGTGATGTCTATTTATGAGGACGTAAGCATGCACCACAATTCTTTCCATAAAATTTTATGTAATTCCTAAGGCCTTAGTGGGACTACTAGCTTTGCTTGAAGAATCCTCCTCGCATCAAAAGGGTTACTTCTGAGAAAAACCCACCACTGCTTCTCAAGAAAGAGCTCATAACATTTCTCTGCACGTCCAACTAAAGCCATCCTACAGTTCAATTGTTGGCACACCCCAGTCCATACCTTTAAACAGTTTGCCTTGCATTGGCCACTTTCATTCAGTATCTTATCTACTGCATGACTTACTAACGGCCACCCTATAACATTTGTTTGACTTCGGACAACAAGCAATGCCACCCCTCCATCCATCAAGTCTATGAAATGCTAGTTTTTGGCCATAGTCTAAACAACTATCAAGCTTAAGTAGCATAGTCATAGCATGGGTTACTTATAAGAAAAAACCTTCCACAGCTTCTTGGGAAAGATCGCAACAACATTTCTCTACCATTTCTGATAGTCACCGCTCAATAGACCGACCTGTTAGCACCAACCTCGCGTGACACAAGCTTATCAGGACTTAAGCATGTGTTGAATTCACCCTCAAACAATGTGTGTTATACCTACCTTATCAAAGACTAGGTTGCTATTACCTAGGCAAGGCATAACACCAAATACTACGGGTTCCCATCCTGGCTTCGGAGAGTCATTATAAATTTTTCCTTGCACGCCCCCCACCTTGACAATGTTTAAGTGGGATGCGAACAATATCATGGAGCAATCCATAGTCTATTTAACCATCACTTTATGGGTACATAGCACTGACCTTCCAAGGTTCTATAGCTTTTCTAGAGAAAGCTTCCAAAATCTCTCCGTGAGTCCCATAAAATACGACACTTGCCTAACTGGGATGGGGGCAATGCCATGGATCGATCCGGCTATGTATCACAACTGATGTGAAGCCACACACAATCTTCAGGAGTGGTATTTAGTACATATGTATCATGGTTGATGTAAAACCCAAGAAATATTTAACCATGATGCATATCTTTTTCCATTGCTTTTCCAAGGAGAGCTTCACTAACATCCCTTCGTGAGTCCCATTAAAAATTTTCAAGGATAGTCACAAAAAGATTTTTGAGCAATCAACTTTTTCAAATGAATTAATGATCATTCAACTTAGTAAATACACATGTCAATATTGAAAATCTCACAAGGAACTTTAACAAACTCATACAACTTAATTAAGTAAGCTAGAAACAAATACAAGTAAATAAGTCATCTGAATGGTTCGTATGTTTCATCTCTTTTTGCATGATTAGTTTTCTGCAATGTTTTCAAGCAGTTGTGCCCTATGTCAATATCTTACATGTCTCCCAACACAACACATATGCTAATAGCAACACCCCATAAGCATGAGAAAGTACTAATATCTTGCATATAGCTCATGGATAGCCCATCCTTTCTAAAACAAAGAGAGTGTCTCTATTGGTTGACACCCATTTTTGAAACTCGGATAATCTTGAAGGAATTACAAAACACCAAAAGGATTAACTCTCAACTCGATAAGGCATTTATTTTAAAGCAAATTCATTTTGAAACCTTGATCCACAAGTCAAGGACAAGTTCTAGCCCACCATTATTTTCTCAGCCAAAATTCTTCCACATTGTCCAACCACTCACCTAATATCCATGAGTTACATGCAAGAAAGAGGTATCATCTTGCCCAAGTCAAAATTAGGGCACTTCTTTCTTTGCTATGTATGGCGAAGCCATACATACTAAAGAGGGGCATTTGTCAGTACCCAAATTTTGACTCGGGTTATCTAATGGAATGAAGTACAATAAAGCAACATTTAGGCATTAAGACTCTAAGCACCCTAGTTAAGTGAGAGAAAATTAGACCTTAGAAGGTTAAGCATCTTTTGTGAAGTCTTCCATGGATGTTTCGGTTGTAAAAGCATCATCCATATCATACCACATGCAATAGATCAACCCAAAAACATAATTTCCAGTTAAACCCTGATTCTCCAAGAAACACCAATAGGACTGTGAGGGTCCACATTCAAGACCACCAAATACATTGCCTTCAATTTTTCTAGCCTCCGTAAGCCTTCCTGTAGCGAAGCATCACAAGGAAAAAAATTACCATTTTACCCTTTGGCCTTCAAAAGCCAAAAGTTGATATCTTCACATATTATCTACAAATTCTCCAACCTCTATAAGTCTTCCCATGGTGAAGCATCACAGGCGAAGAATTTTTAATTTTACCCCTTTTGTCCTCATAGATAGGAAAATTACCATTTTGCCCTTTTACCTTCAAAATTTACCCTTGGACCCTCAAATGACACCTAAAGTTTCTCCCATCACTTGATTCATGTCATGTCAGGTCTTGAACATTCTAATATCCACCACCTTTAAGGAACTTATCACATAATAAATCTTTTTAGAAACTGGCAACAACCAATTTCTCAACCTTTGAAAACCCCTGGTCCAAAAACGATGCTTAAAAAGCTCTCAAAGATTTATTTGATGTTAGAATTCAGAAAGGTCAATGGTCATCTTTCAGTCTTGGCATTATCTTCAATAAGTTAGTTCTCAGAAGAAGGGTATCTAAAGTCTAAGATCCCCAT
The DNA here is from genome assembly GCA_025762735.1 of Platanus orientalis. Lineage (NCBI taxonomy): Eukaryota > Viridiplantae > Streptophyta > Magnoliopsida > Proteales > Platanaceae > Platanus > Platanus orientalis. Next base: position 8,890 of record JAOXJP010251262.1, read on the forward strand.
GAAATCTCAAATCTTCCCTAGGGGTGAGATGTCAGTTTTGGTTGCATTTCACCTATATGGGCCTAGAATGTTCTCCGGACCTCCAAATCTTGATAAGTTAGTGCCCATCTCTCGAGATATGTGAAGCCTTCGCAAAACCCCCCAATGGAAAAGAGCATTTAAAGAATCAATCCATACAATTTCCCCCAATTACTCCAAAATGAGCTACACATTTGGAGCCTAGTGCTGTGTACTTAACTGAACTGCAAGAATTCATCAAAACTCTGAAATTTAGTATATTAGTGGTCATTTCTCAAAAATTATGAGACCTTCAAAAGCCAACCTCCCTCAACTACCTCGGCAACTTTTGCGATCCTACTCACCACATTTTGTCCAGGCTAGGACGAGACTCAGCTTATTTGTATTTGACACTCGGTGAGTCCTCGAGAACTCTCCCGAACTCAAAATTTGGTAAGGTTAAGCCCATTTTCTCTATTTTTACCCTGCCTTCAAAGACTATTTCCTAGACTACGGGCACTCATCAATGTTTACTAACTCAATACCACAAGTCTTTAGTAAGCTATTGTCATTCTAAACCCTTAAGTGACCCTCCTTTCGAAAAATCCTAGACAATTGCCAAGGAATTCATTAGACAAGTTGTTAGTTCCTATAGAATCCAAACTCTCTAAGCTTCAATAATCTGTGAACCACGTTTTCCACAAAAAACCAAGGCTCCCCTAGTGAGCATTCTAATCATGGTTTCTTCACATACTCGAAAAGGGGTTTTGGGCCTAGTTTCTTGTCCAGATATTGAAATTTAGAGTGGTTAAAGCCCATAGTTTACAAAAACTGAGGGCCACCTTTTATTTGAAGATCCTAGAAACCAATTTAACCATCTTGACCCTTTATAATTTATTGAGAGCTTTTTGAGGCCAATAAATCCCTGATTTCACCCCTACCCTTATTGTAATTTGGTTCCGACTAATCCCTTGCGACCAGAACATCCAAGACTTCAAAAACAGACATTGAGTATGCATGTTTCCTAGTACAAAAACTCATAAAGTAGAGACAGATAGGTAAAGGAGAAATTTTAAAGCATTTATGGTTAATAAGCTCATTCTTTTTGGATTTTAGCTCATTAACACCCGTTAATGCCCATTTAATGCATTCACACTTAAAGGGTTATTCCACAAGACCTTAGATAGAAATATTTTCATGTGCACCCCAATCACCCACCCTTAAATCAAAGATTTTAATTTCAAATACCTATAGATCCCATATGCAAACCTCCATTTAGCATAACCAATCTTAACCCTTGATGACCACCAACCAATCAAAAGGGGCCATTTTATTGACAAGGCACCATACCCATCTCTCATTGGTCCATCTCATCAATCCATGTAAACAAGCACAAAACCTATCGCAACCATTGACCTAAACTAGCACAAATGCATCTTAACCCTTAATGATTTTCAACTAATCAAAAGGGGCTATTTTGTTGACAAGGCATCATACTCATCTTTCATTTGTCCATCTCATCAATCCATGTGAACAAGCACAAATCTATCCCAACCATTGACCTAAACTAGCACAAATGCATCCTAACCCTTGATGATTTTCAACCAATCACAAGGGGCCATTTTGTTGACAAGGCATCATTCTCATCTCTCATTGGTCCATCTCATCAATCCATGTGAACAAGCACAAACTTATCCCAACCATTGACCTAAACTAGCACAAATGCATCCTAACCATGGAAGATTTTCAACCAATGAAAAGGATCCATTTTGTTGACAGGACATCATATCCATCTCTCATTGGTCCATCTCATCAATCCATGTGAACAAACACAAACCCATCTTAACCCTTGATCCCTTTAAACCTAACTTTCAATCCTGGCCCTCCACCTCACTAAACCCACTTTCAATCTTAGCCCTCCACCTCACAAGCCCATGAATCAAGCCTATAAATACCCCCAAATTCGTGCTCATGAGGAGTTGACTAAAAAATCTGAGAGAAGAAAAGAAAGAGAAGAGGAAGAAGAATAAAAGGAAAAGCTCAAGTTCAAGCCCAAACCCTACCCCCTAGCTAAGTAAGGTAAGGTCTCAATTGTGCTTAGGGTAGTTTCTTAAGTTCATTTAGATCATAATTCATGTTGTTATGCTGCTCAAGTTCATGACATAAAACTACTTTAATTCGGGTTACACAGTAGAGACAAAATTGTCTCCATTGCTCTTTACTTTTTATGGCGAGCTCCCAAGAGGGAAGCCTACCTCTAGTATTTTCTTCATAATTTTCTAAGCATATTTGAGCCTAGAGATAGTCCCCTCAATTTGACCTAAAAAATCTATCATTTTATACCTGTTTTCCAAGCATTTTATCCAATTTTTTAAGAATTTTGTAGACATGATATATGGATAATTTTTAGATATGATATTCCTCTTGTATTTACATGTCTCTAATAAAAATTTTAAGATTTTTAAAAACCCCTAATAAGTCAAAACTCAAAATGTTTAGCAACTCGATTTTCTCCCAACAACTAACACCTGAATTTTATTTGGTAAAATTCAGGTGTTGACCAAATAGGTGTCAGAGGAAGAATCGGGCGTTGAGATCTAGGATCACCCCAGTGAACCCTAACTCTTCCCTAACCTATACACAAGCCAAAATGACCCTTTGGTGTAGACCCCTGTGCTCAGGCACATTTGTGGGCCCTGGTTTCTCTCCCCAATGCCTGAATTTTATTTCCAGCATTGGGGGAAAATTTAGGCATTGGGATGGATTTCAGGCATCAAGCTTGTGACTAAAAATCACTTTTTACAAAATGTGCTAACTATTGTGGTGGACCTAGGGCTTAGACCATGGACCATAGGAGGGGCTCACCCCTGTCTAGGATGCTTCTTAGTCGTAGGACCCACACAAAGGGCCCAAAACCTAAGGCAAATGGTTATCATACAACAACTAACATTTGAATTTCCTTTGAACTAATTTTAGGTGTTGAAGATTAAGGCATTGGACATAATTTCAGGCGTTAAGCCTGCACATAATGACCAACCTGTCCTTCCTTTTAAGGCAAATCACTGTGTTTACAAAGGTCCCAACTTCTGAAAATAAGGGTTTTTTGTATAGGTCCCATAATGTCGGGACACATAGAAGCATAAACAAATTTAATGTTAGTTGCTAGTTTTTCTAGTAGCTAATGCCTGAATTTCCCTTGAATTAAATTCGGGCTTTGGAAATTTAGGCATCAGAACAACATTCAGGTGTTAAGCCTGAAAACCCAAAAATGAAATTTTCACTTTTATTCCACACTTTTCATCAGGGTTTGTTCCAACCTAGAGACAAACGTATGAGGACTTCAGAGGGGTTCACCATCCCTTTGAAAGTCATAAATATGTGGACCCCCCTATAAAGAAAAACCAAATCAAGAAGGCAGGATTCTGGATTTTCCAGAAGCCAACACTTGAATTTCACCCTGAATTTAATTTAGGCATTGAAGCAAATTCAGGCATTAAGCATGGAAAAATGCAGAAACCTGCATTCCCCATTTCCATAAGCATGGACTTCACTTTAATTCAAATCATCTATGAATGAGAGAAGCCACCCTAAAAATATGGGTATTTGTAGTGCCTAACACCTTCCCCAAATGCAACAAAACAACTTACCCTCTATCTTAGGAATGTAGACCAGTCTTAAGAGTTAAACCTTTAGACCTATAGGTCTAAACTTCTCCCCTTCCCCAAAAGTGGAGAACCAATGTCCAACTCCATCGATTAATCCCAAGTTGGTGGCAACTCCCAACAAAGCCTAACCCCAAGGTTAGCAAACCTAACTGTGCACACGCCCATCACCAATGTGGCTCGAAACTTGATGGGCACACACCCCCGAACCCCGATGTCCACATAGTTGAAGTGGATGTTAGTTTGGCCGAACCATTATAAATTCTTGTGTTGTGGTGTGTGATTTTTGTGTGATTGTCACTTACATTTTCATACTTGCAATCATTACCACTTGAGCACCAAACACATTAAGTTGAACTAAAATTGAACAACACTAATCAACTTAATTAAAATTAAAAAGGGGTATAAGAGTTAAAATTTTAATTAAATCCTATTCAACCCCCTTCTAGGATTACACACTTAAAATTTCAAAATAACTATGCAAATATGCTTATTTTTATGTGAATTGCTTTGTTAGGATATATTTCCAATAATCTCCCACTTGTCATCAAAGCAAATCACCAACTAGTCAAATACCCATCTGGTCAATGTGTGCTCCTATGCCTTTTATAGAACCTTAGTCATAGGTCTATAAGATAATCTGGGAAGTAATCATGGTGAATCCAATTTCACCTCATTGAGTCATAAGTGATCAATCTAAGGGAATTACACTAGGTTCTAAAGAACTCGTATAACTTAAACCCCTTCTATACTACTTTTTAAGTTGCATTATATTCGGACCATATTGTAGAGTCTACCGTACATTACTGCTTTTCACTCCTACAATTAATGAGCTTTCTCCCACTATAAAGCATAACCAAATACTATCCAACCTTTTTACTTGTCCAGATTTTTGTAAACTAAAATATAATCATTGGTCATTGTCTTATATTTTAGCATATGATTTACATCTATCTACTGATCTCATCCTAGACTATTAAGAAAATTGCTCACTATACTAATGTATAACTTGATCATTCCCACATCAATCCTAATGTGTAGGACATAACCAACATAATTGACCAAAATGAATAATGAAATTTTTATTTACTTTCTTACACACATCCAACCCTTCGGAGTTCTTATTCCAACAAAGCTTGATTGCTTAATCAAAGAATACTTTATTTAGATTCATCAGCAATAAAAAGGTAAACCTTAACCATATAGGTGAGAGCTGGGGAGATTCAGAAACTTTCCCACTGAGAACTTATTTTTTAACTAATCTGGTTATATTGGTTTTCTGGACAGTTCATAAAATAATCATACTTCTTTTCATGTATAATTGGGGATATTGTTATCTTTCTAAAATATCACATCTAAAACATGATCTTTCTTATGTAGAACATATAAGCTAACTCTTTAACTTCTATATTATATCTAACTATTAGGTTCACTTTCATATGTTACACATAACATACTTGTGTAGGATAGTCCAACATACCATTCATCATGATTAGGTTTCCACCCAATTCATAATCTATTTGACACCAAAGGTATAGTTTCAAATTAAATCCTATTTAAGTTTAATTAACTATTTGTAGTTTGTAACAATATAATTTGGCCAACAACTCTTGAAAACTTATTAAAGTTCCTAACCTTTTGTTTTTAGGTTTCACTCTTTCTCTAAAGAAAAACTCAAACATTAGTGTTCCTTTAATTAATCTTTTGTATCCCCTAAATCCTTGCAACTAATTGTAAATATTTATAGTAGACTGTGGTCCACATTTTATGATTTATGGGAGCCAAAATATTGAAATAAAGAATACACAAATTTTGTTATCATTCTACTTCTTTCACTAAGAAGCTACATACATGTCACACTATTTCTACTAGTACAAACCTTACTACAATGGAAACACTTTCCACTTTTGTAGTTCTGTTTCTAGCACTTGTATTGTTTACACCACCCTCATAAGTACTATTAGGAATATCAAGAGTAGACTTTCTATACTTTCATTCATTGTTTATCGACTTAAACTAGAATCCTCTTCCATAATTAACAAGATAAACACTTATCTTTTATTCTTGATGAGATTCTTATATTCTTGTATTAGTTTTAGTTAAATTGTACCTTGTTCATGTCAACATTTGACATAAACTATTTATTAAATCATTGATGGGAGGCAAGAATTGCATCAACTTACATCTGGTCAAATACTTTGACTCACTAGGATTTCCATCCTTCTATGAACCTATCATCTATTAATATGTGGTCATTAAACTAGAGTTCCTTTATTTTGTTCACATGTTTATCAAGCTCTATACTGCTCCTTGCTTTGCAGCTTAATTTTACTCATTAGGTTTCTAGTGCCTGAGTTCCTTTATATAACTCTAAAGAATTAGTGATATGTGTTGATGTAATAGGTTGTAAATTTCATGAACTATAAAATACAAAGGTGTATAGACTAGGGCATGAGAAGAGTCATGTTAGAATCTTAGAAGTCTGTGGACCAAAGCCGCATAAAGAATAAGCTCAAGACCTCAAGAAGAGCTAACGGAAAGCTACTTGGAAGCACACAAGGCATCCTGAAGCATTCACAACACCATTTCAATATCAAAAAGGTAAAACAGGTAAATTTTATGAATTGGAGGACTAAGGAAGTGTTTCGAGGACTTAGGAACCTTCCCAGACCTAGGAACCTTCCTAGACCAAAAAGAGTAACCCCAAAGTCACTAGAGCCCTCCAAGAACAAAATTGGGGCATCCTAGTGTAGTAAGATTGATCTAGGATCGATCTAAAGCTTTTGGATAGATCCAAATAATTTGGATCGATCTAGAGTCTTAGGTGTACTTTCTTTTTGAGAAAGACAGTACTTTGGATTTATCCTAGATCGATCTAAAGTACTAGAACTCGTTAAAAATGAGTCTAACAGCTAGTAAATCTCTCATAAATGGAAAAAATTAATTGGGGATAAAAAATAAATGTTTGAGATGATTCTCATGTAGCGAATGACAAGCCCAAATCCCTTTATAAATTAGGGTAAGCATGGGAAAGTGAAGGAGAACGCTTCCAAATACTTTGAAGAAATACGTTGATCAACTCATCCCTAAGCTCTAGAAGAGATTAAAATCTCCATTAAGTGTGCATAACTCTCGAGTTTAAGAAGAGAGATCGAATCAAGGAAGCCTCCCTGCTCATGCTAAGACATATCATTGAGATGCTATCTTAAAGAGTTATTCAATTTAGAGACTAACTCAAGATTCAAAAAGTCATAACTTGCTCAAGAGGAGCAATCCCACATTATGCTAATAGCTACATCAACCTTCAAAGAGGTAAATAAAGCTCTTTAAATTTATTTGAAATTGTGATAACTCTTGTCGAAGACACCGAGAGTTTGGCACTACCGTTGGAGACATCGGTAGTGTAGACCTAGGCACCTCATTAGAGATACCAGGAATAAACCTAGCACTATCGTCAGAGACAATGATAGTGTAGACTTAGCACTTTCTCCGAAGACATCGAAAGTGTAGACCACAGTCGGCGGAGACACCAAGTGTAATAGATAGGCTTTATTTAATTTTATCCTTGATTGTAATTATTCAATCTTAATAAAATTATATATCTCGGTTATGAGATTTTGAAAGATGATGTAGGCCTTGTGCCGAATCACTATAAAATTATTGTGTTGTGTGTGCTTGATGATTGTCTCTAGTAGTTGCATTTAATTCATTGAATTTGTCATTCACTTATTTATTACAATTGTGCATGCAATAGTTAAAACAATAAGAAATAAATAAATTGAATATAGGGAATCTATCAGCCCTGCTTTCACTTTGCTATAGGTAACACTATAGTGCATGATGGAACCTAGTGGTCTACGATTGGTTCATAGAAAAGCAATTTCTCTTAATAAAAAACCTTGTGCTAAAATTAATAAATATTAAACAAATTATTAAAAAGAGGAGATTAAGAAATTAAATTATCTTATTCACCCCCCTCCAGGAATAATATTGGCCTTTCAATTGGTATCAGAGCAAGGCTGCTCACGAATGGTCTAACCACTAGAGTGGAAAGATCAAAGAATTGCTAGAATAGAAAACACTAGACGGCTAACTTATAAGAAGCTTACTCAACCTCAAAACCCCCATTCTTTAATGGGAGTAACTATCCCTATTGGAAAATAAGGATGAGTACATATCTCCAAGCCATGGACTTATCTGTATGGATGACTATCCATCAAGGTTGGAGTAGACCAGCAGTATAGAAGCATAGTGGGATGAAACTATTAAGAAAGCCCACATTGCGAACTATAAGGCACTAAATGCTATTTTCTGTGTAATTAGTCAGAATGAGTTCAGGCATATATGCTCACTCAATTCGGCTAAGGGAGCATGAGACTTATTAGAAGTAATCCCTGAAGGTATAAGTGTAATAAAGAAATCTAAACTTCAAATGCTTACCACAAAATTTGAAGAACTTAGAATGGAAGAAGAAGAATAGTTCATCGACTTCTACACTAAGCTTCAATACTTAGTGAACTCTCAAGCAGGACTCGGAGGCCCATTAAATTATGATGTAATAATAAGAAAAATCTTTAGGTTGTTTCTCGAAAGATTCAGTCCCAAAGTGATTGCTATAGAAGAAAGCAAAGACATTAACACTATAGTAGTTAAGGAACTTGTTGGGTCACTTCAGACGTTTGAGATGGCCTTCAAACCAAATGTCATAAAGAAGGGAGTTATACTCAAGGCTGAAGAGGTATCAAGCTCGGAAGAGAATTCTGATGATGAGATGGCTTTTATCACTAAAGGATTTAGAAAATTTTATAAGAATGCAAAAAAAGAAAATTTTCCTCTAAAAATCCTAAGGATTCATCTAGGAGAAAAGAAATCTCTAAGGATGAAGTCATTTGTTATGAATGTAAAGGGCGTGGTCACTTGGCTTTTGAGTGTGCTAATAAGAAATCAAAGTCTAAGGGAAAACACAAAAAGGATATGACTGCCACATGGGATGACAACCCTGATGATTTAGTTGAAGAATCATCTAGCTCTGATGAGGATTCATCAAAAGGAGTAGTTTCATTTGTTGCTTTCACTCAAGATGGCTCTAGTAGCAAAAGTGAAAGTGAATGTGAAGATGAGGAGAGTGAACTTCAAGGTGCATTTAATAAACTCTTTAAAAAAAGATCCACTTTAGAGAAACTAGTAGCTCAACTTAGAAGTGAAAACAAAGAATTATTGAATCAATTGAGAAACACTAGTAGTAAATTTAGTGAAGATGTAGAATTACTAGAAACCAACTCCAGACTCTTAGATGAGAACCACAAACCTAGAGAAACTACCAACCAATTTGAGTCTAAAGACTCTTCACTAGAACTTGAAAAAGAAAGTAAGGAATCTAGAGTTCTCAATTTAGAGGAAAAGGTAAAAGCTTTAGAATTAAATGTAAAAGAAGCCTATGAGCACATAAGTGATCTTGAAAACAAAGTTGATTCTCTAAATGAGATAAATATAAGAACTAGATAAGCCTTACACCAAATTGACTTAAGAAAATGTAGATCATCTCAATCTAATTAAGAAATTAGAAAATGATAAGAGAAAGTCAATTTCTATGCTTATCCTAGGAAATCCCAGACATGAAAAAAATGCTCACAATGGGTAAGAATAGTGGTGATAGAAGAGGACTTAGGTTTAACTATGTGTTTAATCATAAGAAGGACTAACCCATTATCTTTGTAAAGGGAAAAGAAAAAATTCAAAACCCTCCTCCAAAGCAAAGACCGAATGAGGTAAGGAAACTCCCAAAGAATATCCCTACTCATAAAAGGCCAAACTCCTTCCCAACTTCCCAAAGACTTGGGAAATAGACAAAAATGTCATATATTTTATCAAAATATAAGAGCTCTTGATGATAAGCAACACACTTCTTATAAAGGAAAAGCCATAGACACATCTCAACAGTCAACATCTTGGACTAAGGTGTCATATGGTAAAGGACCTCAATTTGATAAGGGTAATACCCATGACAAAAAGAGAGAAACCTCTTTGAGAAACAACTTTTATGCATTTACATCTAGAGCTCCACAAATCATGTGCTACTATTGTGGACAAAAATGACACATGAAGATAGATTGTAGAAAAAGGAGAAATGATTTAAAAGCTAAGTTGATTCATAAAAATCAAATTAAGTTTAACAAAAATCTCATAAAAAGGGCCTACTTCCAAAGAATTGAACATGAGAACCTTGAGAAGAAAAAGATGATAACCCAACCTAGACAAGTCAGACTAAAACAAATATGGGTCACGAAAACTGAACTCAAATGTCTTGTAGTTCACATTGCTCTCAAGGCATCAAACACCTCACAATGGTATCTTAATAGTGATTGTTTAAAACATATGACGGGAGACAAATCTCTCTTCTCATACTATGTTCTAAGTAAAGAAGGTAGTGTAGCTTTTGGTGGTGGAAACACTACCAAGATTATGGGCAGAGGTATAGTTGAAATGCCTAGAGTTCTAACACTAAGAGATGTTCTTTTTGTTGAAGGCCTTAAACACAACCTCCTAAGCATAAGTCAAATATGTTACTTAGGTTATGATGTAGGTTTCACCAAGGAAGGGTGTCACATCAAGAACAATGAAGAAGTTGTAGCCAAAGGCATTCGTAATGGTGACAATTGCTATATCTTTGGAAGTAGCACTCCAAACACATTTCTTATCACTAGAAAAGATGAGACTAGTCTTTGGCATCAAAGACTTGGACATATAAATTTTAGGGATTTAACTAAGCTAAGTAGAAAAGACATAGTTCTTGGGATTCCCAAACTAAGTAAACAAGAAAATCCCATATTTAGTGGTTGTCAACTAGGAAAACAAACTAGAGTATCCCATAAAAAGTTGACAGACATAAGAACCATTAGATCACTAAAGCTAATCCATATAGATCTAGCCAGACCAACAAGAACCGAGAGCCTTGCTGGAAAAAGGTACTTCATGGTCATGGTAGATGGTTTCTCTAGATACTCATGGGTATCTTTTCTAAGAGAAAAATCTGAAGCATTTGATGAGTTCAAAATCCTGTGTATCAAACTACAAACTAAAAAAAAACATACAATTAAAAGAATTCGAAGTGATCATGGAGGTGAATTTGAAAAATAGCAAATTCACTAACTTCTACAACGAATGAGGAATAAAACATGAATTCTCAACACTCAAAAATCTCCAACAAAATAGGGTAGCTGAAATAAAAAAAACATAACTTTACAAGACATGGCAACTGTCATGCTTTCTAGTAAAGATCTTCCCAAAATGGTTTTGGGTTGAAGCTGTAAACACCGATTACTACACAAGAAATAGGGTGTTCTTAAGGCCTTGCACTTCAAAACTTCATATGAGTTATGGAATGACAACAAGCTAAACTTGAAGTACTTCAGAATTTTTTGTAGTAGTTGTTATATTTTGAGAGATAGAGAAAACTTAGGCAAGTTTGACTCTAAAAGTGATGAAGGGATCTTCTTTGGATATTCACATAAAAGCAAGGCCTATAGGGACTTCAACAAAAGAACCTCTACCATAGAAGAATCTATCAATGTTATTATTGATGATCAATTAAAGACACAAACCAACAAGGAAGAGTAAAAGAAAGAAAACCCTCAAAGTGAACTTAAATCACTTGAGAATGAAACCTTCCAAGACTTCAAAAGTGAGTTAGAAGAGACAGACAATGATGAAGTGAAACATCCTAAGAAAAGAAGATTAATTAAGGGTCACTCATCAAAGGATATAATTGGAGATCCAAACAAAGGTATCAAAATTAGGAAACAACTTAAAAATCTTATCAGTCATGTGTGCTTTACATCAACAGTTGAGCCCAAGAAAATAAGAGAAACTCTAAATAATCCAGATTGTATCATAGCTATGCAAGAAGAGCTTAATTAATTCAAAAGAAATGATGTATGGTACCTTGTTGAAAAACTAGAAGTAAGAACATAATTTTTACTAAATGGATTTTCAAGAGCAAGATGGATGAGCATGGAATTGTTATTAGAAACAAGGCTCGCATTGTTGCTAAAAGTTATGCTCAAATTGAAGGGATTGACTTCGAAGAGACGTTTACATCAGTAACAAGACTAGAATCAATCTGAATCTTATTATCCATTGCATGTCATTTGAAATTTAAGTTATATCAAATGGATGTCAAAAGTGTGTTCCTCAATGGAAAACTTTAAGAAGAAGTTTATGTGGAGCAACCTAAAGGGTTCAAGGATCCACATCTACTAAATCATGTATACAAGTTAAAGAAAGCACTATATGGATTAAAATAAGCTCCAAGAGCCTGGTATGATAAACTTACCAATTTCTTGATAGACCATCAATTTGTTAGGGGGAGTGTAGACAAAACACTCTTCATCAAGAAAAATGATGGTCACAGACTCATTGCCCAAAATATATGTCGATGACATCATGTTTCTGTCAACATGCAAAGAACTAACACATGGATTTTCTCACACAATGAAATCTGAATTCGAAATAAATATGGAGGGAGAACTACAATTCTTCCTTGGATTATAGATCAAGTAAACAATGGATGAGATATTTCTAAACCAATCCAAATTTACAAGGGATCTAGTATCTAAGTTTGGACTTTTTGAGTCTAAACCCTTAGACACTCCTATTAGCACGAGTGAGAAAATTACTAAAGACCTCGATGGAGTTTATGTCGATTCCACAGAATATATAAGTATAATAGGAAGTCTACTGTATCTAACAACTAGTAGGCTCGACGTTTCCTTCAGTGTAGGTGCATGTGCAAGATATCAAGCAGCACCTAAGAAATCACATCTAAAGGCAACAAAAAGGATTATAAGATATGTCCACGGGATAATAAACTTTGGGTTTTGGTATCCATTTGACACAAACCCAACAATAGCTAGATTCTCAGATGCTGATTGGGTAGGAAATGTAGACGATCGGAAGAGCACCATTGGTGGATGTTTTTACATAAGTAACTACCTAGCTCTTGGAATAATCGCAGGCAAAACTCTATTTCATTATCAACGGTTGAGGTAGAGTAAATTTTCATTGGAAGTGGGTGTACACAACTACTTTGGATGAAACAAATGCTTACAAACTATGAGTTGTCTCAAGAAACAATGAACCTATTCATCGACAACTCAAGTGCAATACAAATCTCCAAAAACCCAGTGCAACACTCTAGGACTAAACATATATATATTAGAGACCACTTTATTCGTGAATAGGTGGAAGAGAAAATGATTCCCTAAAGTATGTGTCGACTGAGGACCAACTGGTAGACATCCTCACAAAGGCACTAGACTCAAAAATGTTTGAATACCTTCGAGGCGCAATTGGGATGTGTTCATTATGAAAGAAGGCACAAAATTACCTTAACAATGAATTAAAAACATTAATTGAGGGTAATAGGGGG
>JAOXJP010251272.1:0-21974 GCA_025762735.1 Platanus orientalis
TTGGTCTGTATCCTTGGGTTTTGAGTCACGTTAGGTGCAAATGTCCAAGGGTTGCTAACCTTAGGGTTAGGCTTTGTTGGGAGTTGCCACAAACTCAGGATTAATCGATGGAGTTAGGCATCAGTTCTCCTCTTCAGGGAAGAGGGGAAGTCTAAACCCGAAGGTTTAGGGGTTTAACTCCCAAAACCGGTCTACTTTCCTAAAATAATGGGTAAGTTGTTTAATTATATTTGAGCAAGGTGTTAGGCACCCCAAATACCCACTTTTTTAGGGTGGCTTCTCATATTTATACATGCTTTAAACTATCCTAAGGTCCATGCTTGTGAAAAAAAATGTAGATTTCTATGTTTTTTATAGGCTTAACGCTTGATTGTGCTTCCAACGCCTGAGTTTTCAACAAATTCAAGCGTTGGCTTCTAGAAAATCCAGAAACCTATTTTTTTGTTATGGTTTTCTTTAATAGGGGTGTCCTCAAGTTTACGAGTTTTAAAGGGATGGTGGACCACTTTAAAGTCCTTATACACTTGTCTCAAGGTTGGAATTAACCCTGATGCAAGGCATGAATAAAAAATAAAAGTTTATTTTTTTGATGTATCAGGCTTAACGCCTGAATTTCCAATGTCTGAATTTAATTCAGGGTAAAATTGAGGCGTTAGATGCTGGTGAGACCAGCAACTCACTTGAAATTGTTCAACCACTTTAGTGCCCTCCCCCCCCCCCCTGTTCCTTGGAAGTTGTCCAGAGAAGGGGAATGTCTCCTCTAGGGTCAAACTATCCTAACCCTAGAATTGGACCTCTATAAGAACATAAATGGGAAGGAAAAGGATATTTGTTCATTTTCTATTTTTCAGGGTGAAATTCAAGTGTTAGTTGCTAGATAGACCAACAACTAACCCTAAATTTTTTATATGTTTCTATGGGTCCCAATGTTGTGGGACCCTTACAGAAGGGTGAACAATGTCCTCAACGGTCAAAATGTTCAATCTCTAAAGTTCGGACCTCTGTAGATATAGAGATTTACCCAAAAAGGAAGGGTAGATTGGTCATCTCACACAGGCATGACGCCTGAATTTCTCAATGCCTACATTTTAATTTAGGGGAAAATTTAGGCATTAATTTCTAGAAACCAACAACTAACCTCGGGTTTTGGGCCCTTAGTGTGGGTCCCATAAGGGTGAAAAGTTACAGATGGGGGTGGGCCCTTTCTATGGTCCATGGCCTATGCCCTAGGCCCAAAATAGAATACAAAATATTTTTTAAAAAAATGATTTTTAACATAGGCCTAATGCCTAAAATCCATCCCAACATCTCAATTTCCTCTCAACTCCTAAATTAACATTTAGGCATTGGGAGAAAAACCAAGGCCCACAGAGGTGCCTGAGCACAGGTGTGGATCTTAAAGAGTTATATGACATCTGGACAGACTAGGGAAGAACTAGGGTTCACTGGGGTGGGTCCCAACTCCCAACGCATGATTATTCCTCTAACGCCTGGTTGTTTAACCCCTGAATTTTATTCAGATATATTCAAGCATTAACTACTAGGAGAAGCTTTTTGGATTTGAGCCCCTAAGGCATTAAAAATTCTGGATGCAGGCACATATAAGAGGAATGACATATAAAAAATTAGCCATAGATCATGTTTATAAAATTCAAAATAAAATGGACAACATGCTTAGACACATGAGCATAAAAAGACAGATTTTTTGGATTTGTTTGGGGGGGGCCATCCCGAGGCCCAAACATGTATAATAAATTCTAAAACTTTTACCATAGGTAGGCCTCCCTCTTAGGAGCCTACCATAAAAATTTGAGCCCATTTAACTCGATGCAAAAATCACAAAAAATGAAGAGCATGCAATGGTAGGAAGTAATATGTAATGGAGACAGTTTTGTCTCCATTGTGTAACCCAAATTTAAAGCTATCTTATGGCGAAATTTGAGCAGCATAACAGTATGTAAAATAAACTATATGAATTAAAGACGTTATCCTAAGCAAGGTTTAAACTTTACCTCACTAGGCTAGGGGTTGCAGCTTAAGCTTTCAAGCTTTTCCTCTTCTTCTTCTTCTTCCTCTATTTTTTTCTCAAAAAATTTTCCCAACCCCTTAAAGCATAATTTTAGGGCTATTTATAGTCAAGGATTGGTTGGGCCAAGGGCTAGGATTGATCCTTGGGCTTGTGAAGTGGAGGGCCAAGATTAAAAGTGGGGATTTATGAGTTGGAGGGCCAAGATTGAAAGTAGGTTTAGTGAGGTGGGGGGGCAAGATTAAAGCCAAAGTTGTGAGGTGGAGGGCAAAGATTGAGTTTTAGGTTTAGTGAAATCAATGGCTAAGAGTGATCCTCATCAACATGGAGGCTTGTGATTGGTTGGAAGCATAAAGGGTTAAGGGTTAATGAGCTAAATCTAAGGTCAACTCATATAATCATAGATATTTGAAATGGAGGTGTTTGAATCCTAGCTAGGGTACATGGAGTGCACCAAAATCAAGGGTGAGAGATGATGTTTATCCACAACATGGAGGCTTGTGATTGGTTGGAAGCATCCAAGGGTGAGGAGGATATGTGCTCAATCTAGGGGTAGATCACATAATCATGGACAATTGAACTTGATCTTAAGGGGGGTACATGGGGTGCACCAAGGGGATTCTCATCTAATGGGTGGAGCTTAAAACTATTAATGTGAATGCATTAATGAGCATTGATAAGCTACAATCCAAAAGGGACGAGCTAATTAATCTCAAATGCATTAATTTCATGGGAAAATATCTATTTTCTCGTCTACCTTTCTTTTTGGGTTCCCGTGCTCAAAAACATGCAAACTCAATGTCTATTTTTGAAGTTTTGAACATTCCGATCACAATGAATCAGTCATAACTGAATTACGATAAGGGTAGATAGGTAAAATTAGGGTTTTATTGGCCTTAAAAGCTCTCAAATAATTATTAGATGGGAAATATGGTTAAATTGATCTCTAAGTTCTTTAAATGAAAAAATAGTTCTTAGTTTTTGTGAACTATAGGCTCTGACCACTCTAAATTATGATACCCGAATAGGAAACCGCACCCAAAACCCTTTTTTGGATAAGTAAGAAAATCTTGACTGAAATGATCACCGGGGAGCCTTGGTTTGCTATGGTAAATGTGGTTCACAGATTATCAAATCTTAGAGAGCCTGGAGTTTATAAGAACAGATGGCTTGTCCAATAGATTTTTGGACAATTGCCGGGTGTTTTTCGAATGATGGTCTTTTGAGAGTTTAAAACAACAATAGTTCACTGAAGAATGGTGGTATTAAGCTAGTAAACATTGAAAAATATCCTAGCTTGGGAAACAGTCTTTTGGAGACAAGGAAAAAATAAAGAAAATGGGCTTGACCTTACCAAATTCTGAGTTCTAGAGGGGTTCACCGAGTATCAAATACAGACAAACTGAGTCTTGTTCTGGGTTGAACAAAAGTGATGAGTAAACTTGTAGAAGTTGTCGAAGTAGTTGAGGGAGATGGGATTTAGAATGTCTTGAAGTTGCTGAGAGATGACCCTTGACAGACTGAGATTCAAACATCCAATGAATTCTTGGGACCCAGTCGAGTACCTGACACTTTGCCCCAAAATTGTTACTCATTTTGGAGTAATTGAGGGAATCTGAGTAGATAAGTCCCGCAAATGCTCACATTCCTTAGAGGGTTTTTCAAAGGCCTCATGAATTCAAATAGATGGGCACTGACTAATCAGGATTTGGATGTTTGGGGAACATTCTACCTCCATATAGGTGAAATGCAACCAAAATTAACTTTTGACCCCTTGGGAAAGATTTGAGATTTCAAAGGGGCTTAAGATTTCCAATATATTTCCTCTAAACTGAAGAAAAGAAGATAAGGCAAAATCCAGGAGATGGCCATTGACCTTTTTGAATTTGGAGGTCAAATGAATCTTTGAGAGCTTCTTGAAGGTCATTTTCCGACCAAGGGTTATTAAAGGTTGAGAAATTGGCTTTTGTTAGTCTCGAAGAATACCTGTTTGTGATGAGTTCCTCAAAAGTGAAAAGAATAGGGATGTGTAGGATCTAACATGACACCATTTAGGTAACGGATGAAGTTTTGGGGATCCATTGAGGGCCCAAGGGTAAATTCTGAAGGTAAAAGGGTAAAATGGTAATTTTCCACCTGAGATGGTGAAAATGGTAAAAAGGATAATTCTTCACCTATGATGCTTCATAGTGAAGAGGCTTATAAAGGAAAGAGAATTTCAGATAAATGTGTGGAAATAGTCATTCTTGGCTTTCAAGGCAAAAGGGTAGAATGGTAATTTTTTGCCTATGATGCTTCGATGAGGGAAGGCTTATGAAAGTAGAGAAAACTGAAGGCAATATGATTGGGGATCTTAAATGTGGACCCTCATAATCCCATTGGTGTGTTTTGGAGAATTAGGGTTTAACCTAGAATGGTGTACTTGGGTTGTGATGGTGTACTATGATTGATACATTTGCGACCGAAATATCCAAGAAAATTTCTCAGGGAATGCCCAACCCCTTAGAATCCAAACCTGCTCTCTCTAAACCAAGGTTGCTTAAGGTCTTGTTGCCTAAGTACTGCTTTGATGATCTTCATTTCAGTAGATTGCCCTAGTCAAAATTTGGGTGCTAACAGGTTCATTGATACTTTGGCCTAATTTGGAGCTATATTGAATATTTCTACTGCTACTTATTGAATTCTTATGATTATTGGACTTAGCAAATCACTACCACTATATTCGAATTCAGATTATGGGCTATTGAATTAAAGATTAATTATCGAACTATGGAGCTTAAGACTATTGGATTATGGAACTTTGGCCATCGATTTTAGAAATACTGGATTGTATTGCAACGATCTAAATCTGAGGTGCATACGGATCCCCATATCCGAGTCTGGATTCGGGGGTGATACAGTCAAACTCATGATTCAAGAAATAAACCCACAGTTTTCTGGTTACATTATCAATAAAAATAATAAGGAAGTAAGAGCCACCAAGTGAACATACCTAAGTTGGTCCCCATATATCAGTATGGACCAGTCCTAACCTTTCGAGCTTCAGTATCCTTCTTACTTTAGAAAAGCTAACCTTCTTTTGTTTTCCCAAAATGCAGTCTTCGCAAAATTTCAAGTCTAGAAACTTCTAACCTGAAAGCTTGCATTTACTATGAAAAAACTTCATTCCTTTCTTACTTCTATGCCAAGTCTACAATGTCATGTGTCTGAGTTAACATTCGTTTTAGCTACATCAATAGAGCCTTGCTTTTTAGTCAAATAGAGTGTACATTCTTTCCTTCCCTGAGCTATCCCTAAGGAACCTTTAGTTACTTTCCACATGTCTCCTATGAAAGTAATTGTGTGTCCCAAACTTGCAAGCTGGCCAATGAAATTAAATTCTTCAACTTTGGTATGTGTCTCACACCATTCAACAACCAAGTACCTTCATTAGGTAGGTTCAATCAAACATCTCATTTGTCAATTATGTTGCAAGACTTATTGTCTTCAAGATAAACTTTATATAGTCTCCTTATACATAATTCTCGAGACTTCTCTATTTGTTGTGGCATGAAAGGACGCACCTAAATCTAACACCCAAGACTACAACATTTCATCAAGTGTAAGAATCAAAGCATCTTCAGCAACATCACCTGCAATATTTGCGAAAGCTTCCTTCTCCTTGTTGTCACCTTGTTTTGTCTTCTTATGTGCCCAACAATCCTTCTTGAGGGGTCCTTTCTTCCCATAGTTCCATCATTCCACTCTTGGCTTTGCTAACTTAGATTTTCCCCTAGATTTTGACCTCCCACGGTCTTGCCCTCTTTTAATAGTTCTTCATCTTCCTTCTACATTCAGTGTGCTCCCACTTGATTGTGTTTCTCCTGTTGACTTTTTGGGGGTTTCTTCACTAAGTAGTATACTCACCACATCATCGAACTTTAAAGTTCTTGAACCTGAGGAATTGCTTAACGCCATAACAAGGCCATTCCAACCCTTCCGTAATGAGGATAGGATCAACAAGGCTCTAACTTCATCATCGAAGTTGATGCTTATTGAGGTCAACTAACTTGTGATTATGTTGAACTCATTTAGTTGTTCCACAATGATTCCTCCCTTAGTCATCTTCATGTGAACAAACCTCTTCATTAAAAATACCTTATTTGATGTGGATGGTTTCTCATACATCCACACAAGGGCCACCATGAGATCTCTAGTGGTTTTCTCTTTGAAAACATTGAAAGCAATTGATGATGATAAAGAGGGTTTGGCATACCGAGGGCCTACCTATCGAGCACCTCTTAATCCGTATCTAACATCATCTCTGGTTTCTTTGCTTTCCTTCCAAGAGGTTGATAGAGATTTCTCTTGTAGATTTAATCTTCTATCTGCAGCTTCCATATTATAAATTTTGTACCATTGAACTTCTCAACTCCAAACTTTATGGATTCATCTACTTATGTCACCATTGCTCTCACTTAAAACAAAGTCTCTAACTTCCTTGGCTTGTTCAAACCAGCTTTCCAAAACCTTAGTTCTGATACTAGTTGTTGGGGATCGTTTATGCCAGAAGCCTAGCAATCTAGACAAACAAGATGAAAGCAATAATAAACAAAGAACAAACCACAAGCACACCACAAACACATGATTTATGTGGAAAACCTCAAGTTGGGGTAAAACCAGGGAGCCACAGAGAAAGTTTCACTATCTTTAGAAGAGTTTTCACTCAATCTCTCATAAAACCACTCTTTTCACAATATTTTCACTCTTATAACCCTAGACAATAATAGAATGCTTCAATATATCATATAAGTCAAGTTGGGGAAGAGTCCTACTCTCCCATAGACCTTCCAAAAAACTTTACCAAAAATCGCTGCCAGATCAATCCGCCTAAAATGTGCGGTTTGATCTGACCCGGATTGATCCACACATTTTGGGTGGCTCAATCCAACGTGCTGATGGATTTTGTTTTGTGCAGTCCTAAGGCTCCCCGGATTAATCTGACTATTTTGGGTAGATCAATCCGTGCTCCCTTATTTGGACTAGTCCAAGGCCCTTCGGTCTAGTCCAAATGTGCCAAGCTACTCACCTGTATCTTCTTCCTCCTCGCACATCAGGCTCCACACCAACACAACCTAAATGAAGCAATGCAATAAGCATTGGTATGAAATTTCCTAAAAAAAATATTCATATAGCTAGTTTTATATGTTTCATTATTTATGTGGTTTTAGTGCATGTGGTAAAAGTACTCTTTTAATGCAGATGACGTTTAAGAGTCTTACTACTCAAGTAGTTGAGGAGTCCATGTAAATGGCCAAAGATGAAATATTTGTGGAGGTATTTAGACGTAAGTGTCATAGGCGAGTTTGTGGTTATAGGGATGGTGTCACTTCTATAGAATTGTAGGGCTCCTCGTCTACTATTCATGACCTTGACCAATGATTGAAAAAAATCTAAGCAAAAACATAAGGAGTATAATGCTAAGGTAGATTCCTTGGAGGCACAAGTAAATCGGGTTGAGAGTTTGCTAGCACAACAGTCTAGTTAAATGGAGCAAAAAGCTAGTCACTTTGATGCTTTGGTAGCACATTTAATGAGTCAAATGCCCCAACCCCTAGCCCAATCTAATAATTCTAGTTAAAATCACTAATAGGTGAGTTTGCTAATCACTTAGCACACAAAAACACATTTTTTAAATCTCAGGTTATAGTTCACATACTATCCACACACTAGGCAACACCTTTTGTTGTGTCTTTGTTGCTATATTTAAATTTAAAACCCTTTACTATGCTTCCTTAACATTATTTTTTTGCTAAAAAATTTCTTCATCATAAGTTCTTTCCTTTTTATTACAGATACTGAAGGCAAGAAAACAAGCATACTTGGTGACAGGTGTAGTGGTTATTTTATTTTTGGGTTATTTTGTTTTGAAAATAATGTATACTTGCCGACAACAATTATTTTGTTTGTTTGAAATTCTATGTGTGTTAATTCTAGAGGGGGTGAATAGGATTTATTTAAAGTTATTTTTAATTACCCTAATTCAATTATTATTAAGCTTGTTAATTGAATTAATCCTAGTGCTAATGACCAATTGAGTTTTTTTCTTAAATGAATTTATGACTGAATATGTAAGTTCTTAAATGTATTGCATGTGAAATTGTTCTAATGATTGCAATTCGTATAAATAAAATGCCAAGTAAATGAAACAAACCACAAGCATTCACATAATATACAAGATGTATAGTGGTTCGGTACAATGCCCTACATCCATTGTCAAAGCTCACCACTGATCTACAATAATTTTATCAAGATTGATAAGGTTACAATCAAGGTTAAAATTATACAACCTACTACTTTCCTAGCAAGCTAACCAACACCCAGTGTCTCTAGCACGTGCAGTGTTCCTTCCGGTGTTCTGACGGAAGGATATGGTCTCAAAGATAAATACATAAAAACCAAAAGCAAATATTACCTCTTAAAGGTTGGTTTTGCTTTCCACACAAGTTGGAGATGTTCCTTGATGGACTTGGTGTGACTAGTAGTCCCCAATGTATCTATGTAGGCTCTCCAAGCTTGTAAAGCCTTTACCAGTGGGTTGCCTTTCCTTTAGCAAGTGTGCATTGGCTTCCCACAATGTTCTTCACTAGCATATCCATTTGGACAACCCTTGAAGCTTTCCTTTTGAAGATTTTCTTTAGTAAGAGAAGAGAGGAAGTAGAGAATGGTCTATGGGTGTAGATTTACCTATTCTAAGCTCATGAAAAACAAGAGAATGATTCATAAGAGTTTTGAGCAAAGTCTTTTAAAGATTTCCCAATTTTTTGCAAAAGACCATTAGAGAGCTCAATAGAACTCTTCTCTATTTATAATGGATGAGGATAAGCCTCATTCACTAATTTGGAACATCCCCCAATAGTCAAATGACCTAAACCCATGATTTGGAATCATTGTTTAAAAGTTAGTTCGTGATGGTTCAAATTGGGGGTCTTTGGTTCGAACCTAGTTCAAACTAGCATCCTCTGGTTCAAATTGGGTTCAAACTGGAGACTGCTTCTTCGAACTGGGAACCACAGTCTGGGAATTCACCAACACCTAAGAACCTCTAGTTCAAACTAAGGGGTTTGTTGGTTCGAACTGGCACCCTCTAGTTTAAACTGGGGTTACGGGCTTGAACTGGGTATACATTGTCCGTGCAAAACACCCAATTCCCGAGAACACCTAGTTTGAACTAGGGGGTCTACTGGTTCGAACTAGTAAGTTATAGTTTGAACCAATAAGTATGGTTCTACCTAGAACCTCCTGGTTCGAACTGGATTTTCTACATTTTTGCTAAATGCCTTCCAAAGGTTGTAGAAAGTCCTAGAAAGGTTCTCTAAGGCATGAGAAGGTTCAATGACTTTTGTAACCCCTTTAGAGACCTATGATTCACCCTTTTAGCCATTAGTTTACCTTGATTGACCTTTTGAACTCAAATGAGGCATGAATCCTTTGGGATGATCTGTACATGTTCCCAGTGTGCTCCCTTGGAGTCTTCTTGGTCTTTCGAGCTAATCTTCATGTAGATGTGACCCAAGAACCTCCTAGACTCTAACATGACTCAATACATGTCATTTCCTAGTCTAAACACCATATGTATTTTACAACTGAAGGAATTTACAAGATATATATTTACACTTTTTGGGTATTTGGTATATATGTTCAATTGTTTGTTTTGGGGCATTTGATATATATGTTTAGTATTGCACAATTATGTTTGAGTTTATATTTTGAATTAGGTTATGATATTCTCAAGGATGTGAAATAGGAAATAATTTTTTTTAAATTCAAATACTTATTTCAACGATTAGTGGTTGTTGAAACTTATAGAAAAATACATTTTCAATGGCCAAAAAATAGTTGAAACATATATCAATACCACCTTTTTCAATGGTCACCTAACATTGAAAAAAAACTTGTTCCAAACGGATAGTGTCCGTTGAAACATATATGTTTGTGTGTACATGTTTCGACATATATGTTTCAATGACCAATGTTCATTGGAATAGGTGTACTACTCTCCACGCTTTGTGCAAATATGTTTTGACAATATTTTAATTATATATCAATGACCTCTAGTCATTGATAAATGTTAAAAACATTTTTTGATGGTTGGGAAGACTATTGATAAGATTTTTCAATAGTGTTTTTGTCAATGATTTTTGACGTCTTTCTTAACCATTGTAAATACTTTTTCCAACAACTACGACTACTTATATCAATGGTTCTGATCTTTTTTTTTTTTTTTAAGCCAACATTCCTCTAGTGTCTAACCCCTTCTCTAGAAACCCTATAATCTAAGCCACACACACCAAAAACTTTAAAACCATGTTTGGCAACGATTATTTTTAAATAATTACGTATTATTAAATGCTTAAATTTTTTTTAAATGTTTAATTTTCATTTAAGTAATTATGAGCATTTGGAACAACATATTAAAAAAAACTTATTTAAACAAATTGGCAATTTCAATGACTACTTTACCTTTAAGCCCATATGTAAGGCAAATGTCATGCCTATCTATGTCACATAGATCTCATCTACACATGCCACATTGAATTGCATGTCCCATGTCATGTAGTTCCTACTTAGCCCATGTCATGTGTGTTTTGCATACTTATGTCATATAGATCCTGCTTATGCATGTCATATGGGTCCATTTACTTCCCATGCCATGTTATTCCCAACTACCTATGCTACATGGGTCCTATCTATCAATGTCACGCGGGTCCCACCTATATATTATCATTTATGTCTCATTCACATAAGTCCCACCTACCCATCATCTCATAGATAATATTTTATCTCAATGTTAGGATTTACATTAAATAAAATACAATATTGTTTGTTGGATTCCTTCCTAGTCAATTCTCTAGATATTTTTAATTGTTTCTCCAAAAGTTTTCACTTGCTTCCCGAACATAGAAGAAGAATAGAATTAACTTTCCAAACGAGCTTCCGAGGAAACGAGCTTTCCATCTTGTACCAAGCTTCCTTACAACTATGAACATAATATGTTATGTTTATTAAATAAGAAAATTTGTTTTTTTGGCTTAAAATTGAGCATTTACTTAAAATTTTACCAAACAACCAAATTCTCTATTGTTTATTGCTATTTTAAAGTAATAAGCAACCAAATTGGTTAAAATTAATGTTTCAAAACATGACCTAAGTTTTGAAGTAGAAGATTCCAAAACTTTAAGATCATATTTTAACATAACATAATATTATAAAATTTTAAAATATAAAATCAAGTTTTAGAAAAATAAAAGATATAAAAATTAAATAGCATATGGTCGTGTTAAATTAAAAAAGGCAAGGGCAAAGCCTAGATGATTATGCTAACCAGAAAAGGACATAAGGATGTAGAGGATGAATAATTTGATTTTTGGAAACAAATGGTTAAGTTTAAGATATTAGAAAACAAAATGGTTTACAATTTGAACATTTAATCTCATTCAACAAACCAAAATAATTCAAAAGTTAAACAAGATTATCAAAGTTTAAAAAAAATGAAATAAATCCTTCATGACATGAAATCTTTTCTTAATCCTAAAAACCTAGATGTCCAATAATATCACTCCAATTTGACCTACCAACAAAACAAAAAGTAAACAATTATTTTAAAATATTAAAAATATATTTCATTAATAAGAAAATCTTTTCTAAAAATTTAAGCTCGCATAGTGAAAAAAATATTTAAGCTCTGGAGGCTTATTTTTAATTTGATCTAATACATCCAAATTAATGATATTTTTTTATCATTTCTTTAAAAGCGTCAAAATTTCCAATAACTCCCTCATTTAAATCTAAAGTAATCAATGAAAATAATATAATATCAACATCAATAATGAAATAAAATATAATGATAAATTGTTTTATGGATTCCAAGAGTTAGAGTCACCTCCAATTTATCCAACTCAGTTACTAAATGATTTACTGATATCGATGTTGAATTATGCACCTCCCTCAGTAAAATAATAATAATAATAATAATAAGTAACTTACAAATATAAAAACAAATAAATATGAAAGATATTATGTAATAAAATATTAAAAAAGCTTTACCTTAAATTCGCAAAACTCATACCACGTTATGGAATGTGTTATGCCTTGATATGGTTAAACAACATAATTAGTTTTTCTTTTAATGATTGTAATATTTTAAAATACTTTTGAGATTTAACTTCATCCCTCATTTATTAAAAGGTAGTTTACATATCAAAATTTTTTCTTTTATTAATTTCATGAACTATAATTTTTTCTAATTTATTTAATTCAGTTACCAATCTACTAGTATCAATGCTAAACCATGCATCTTCCTCTGTAAAATAATAATAATAATAATAAATAAGTTACAACTACGAAAAAAGTAAATATGAAGAACGTTTTGTAATAAGTTCTAAGAACTTTACCTTAAATTTGCAAAACTCATACCACATTATGAAATGTGTTATGCCTCAAATCTTGGAAAAATGTTACTACAAATAGCAATATTCACATATATAAGAAAGAGATTGATCAACAATATTACGACCATAAACTAAAAGTCTACTAAGATCAATCTAGATAAATTAGTTTGAATATGATTAACATAAATACCAAGGATAAAGAGGATAGAAAAACAAAGGCCTAGGGATAGCCAATGAAAGGTAATACCAAAGGAAATGTATAAGAGCTCACAAAACTTTGAATTAATGTTTTGAGATGGTCTGCAAATGAAGGAGTCGTCCCTCTTTTATACCCCAAGGCTTCACTCATGGCCTAGGATCATTCCAAGTGTCATCCATCTTATGGTTAGGAACCTTCTCGACTTTCTCTAAAAACACCACCCACCTCCTTACGTAGAATCCTCTAAAATTCACCTAAATAGACCTATCTAGAACCTTCATTGGTATTCTAAAGAATTCTAAAAACTTTTAGACTTCTCTAGAACCTTGTAGAAACATCTAAAATGTTAACCTAAAATGCTCCTTACTTCTAGAACCTTCCAGAATCCTCTTTACTTCTAGAATCCTCTACATTGTTCTAGTTACACTTGCCCAAACTATGTGCCTAATGCCTAAAATGCTAATGAGGGCATCTAAAGCCTCCGGTTGTCGTGCAAAGCGTGACATTGTGCCCTTGGCTTATCCAACCCCGAGCAAGTGAAGATATGTAGCCCAATAGTTAGATGGATTAATTGTTAAAATATATATATTTAAATTTAAAAAATACCCTCCTTATTTTTCCTTCTCTCCTCACTATTTAAAATGAGTTCCTCGCTTGGCTTTCCATCATTGCGTTCTTCCTGGCTTGTTACTATTATTAAATAATGCTAATAATATATAATTTAGTTTTAATTAATAATAAACAAATATAAATATGATTTATAAATATGAAAATTAATAAATATCTCATGAAAATTTTACAACATATTTTTTTTCTAAATAAATAACTATTTTAGAAATAATTATTGTATATTTGTTGAATATGTTCTTTTGATATAATTAATTAAAACGAACTAGGATTAATATGTATATAGGAGAATAAAATTTATTTTCTACAGTAACTAAATCAATTAAGCAAGAAGAAGGAAAGTTAAAAAGGGTTTTTCGGTTTTAAGTTAAGGCGTGTCAGTAGACATTGTCTTTAAATATATTCGCCTCCCTTTATTTCAATGCAACAAGGAACTTAGGCGACTGCCTCAAGATCCAATCACAATCTCTTCTCAAACTCATGTAGTAAGAGAAAATCAACACAAATGGCAATAAGTATGGTTCCAATCCAAAGAAACTAAGACTTAAGAAAATTGAAATATAAAACTACAAAGAGAAGAAGGTTATAAAGAGAGTTCTTAATCATTATCACTTTCTAATGTTTTTTCTATATGAGACAAGAAAGATGGTTTTTCCTTTATAGATCACAAATGGATCTTTTCTCTTATCAATGGATATCTTCAACGGACTTCTACTTCGATGAGTTCCTTTTTTTAACAGGTCTCTTCTTCCAAGAGGTAGTTATTTTCAACGTGCTTCTTTCAATAGATTTATTATTCTTATATGTTGAAAAAAATTAGTTTATAATAGAATAAACTCTAACAATAAGGAAACTATAAATATACTAAATAAATAAAAAATCAAAAGATGATGTGATTTCCACAAGTGCACATGCATGCACACATGCCCACCACATTATGCCTCACCACGACTCAGCTAGGTTTGGTTTGGTTGATTGATTGGAACATGCATATGATGCAAACAAAGAATGCAACACACACATACTCTCTCTCTCTCTCTCTCATGGATCCTTACCCATTAGATTTTTGCCTTTAGTTATACAGTGGAATAATTTCTTCTCCACTTCCAATGTGGGATTAAACATTCCACATACAACAAAACAAAAAGTGGTTTGGTTAGTTTTATTCAAATTAAATTAAAACTTTCAATTTCCTCTAAAATATTCATAAAGATAAATTTATAAATATTAAGAAATTTATAATTTAAGTAAAATGTCAAACTTATAAATAACTAAAACCAAGAGGTTAATGCTATGGGCCTCGGTTTTTGTATAAGGAGTGGATGATAATTGCTTAAAATTGTATTGTTATCCTAATACAAATAGGCATTATCATACATAATTATGTATCTTCTTGTATAAGAACTTAAGAAAAGCCTGCTTGGAGATTGAAGCCCATTAGCAAAGTTTATCCATGGAGATAAAGTCAAGATGATAGAAATCAATACCAACCAATCTAATCATGTGAAAATCAAGCATCCAAGGAAATTTAACGATCGAGATGAATAGAAAATGATTATTGAGATTGAACCAACTCAAACATGGGTCAATCAAATAAAAAATGTGTAAAGCTCGCTTGAAAGAATATCTTTACTCCAAACCTAAACAAGAAAAAACACAAAAAAGGTTTTGAATCGTTCTTAATATTTGGATCATAAACTTTCTACTCACAAATCGAATTGATGCATGATTAGATGGGTTGGAAAGAAGATTAAAAGATCTATAATTTCATATTTCACGAAGATTTTCAGATTTGAATGATATGAGGGTAAAAAATAGAAGGCATGTTCGAGTAAATGTGTAAGGATAGGAATTTAGAAAGTTTAAGAATCTTTTGGCCAAAGATCTCTCTCAACTTTTTTTCTATAAAATGGGAACAACAATGAAAAAAATTGTCACTTTTTATCTTCTCTTTTATTCTAATTCTCTAGGTTTTAATCTTTTTTTCATATTTCTTATTGTGAAAATGATTGGCTAAAGGCCTAGCTAAGGTTAGATGTGAAGTTTGATAATTTATGATGTTAATTTAGGTTATCAATTGAAATTTAATATGATATTTGTTTTAACTGAATGGTTTAATTTGTTTTGTTTATTGTCACAATTCTATAAATTTTCTTTAATTCATTTTAATTTTAGAATACATTGAATGCTTAGAAAATTCTTGTGACTCGTAACAAGTGCATAACTATTTTCAACTTTTAATTATACAATTATCCGCTTATGTGACTGTTATTATTGATTTAATTGTACAATCTTCTAGTTAGATAGAATCTTTATTTGATTTTAACCGTGAAATGTTGATCCAAAATAAATTATAAATTATTGCATTGGTCCTTAAAACCTTAGTTCTTCTTATTCTTGTGTATTTCATCACTTTATTTTATACTCCATAATACAGTATGAAAACCCTAAATTAAATATATTTTTTATTTTTTGTAATATTATTCGTTTTTGTTACATAAGTTAATCCCTATGGATTCGAACTTGTACAATACTATAACACTTGCATAATTGCAAATAAAGCAATCTTAGAGTTTTTATTCATTGATTTCGATCATTAGTTTAGGCATAACAATGAGTCTTTTAAAAAAGGGATTCATTCATCATGGGCCTAACCCATGATGACTTAGACTTGCAATCAATCCCTTTTATGATGTGATTGGATATCATTTTAAAAATAATAAATTATTTCATTTTAAAATTTATTTTGAAAATATTACTCCTAATAAATTAGCCAACTTAAAGAACTTGGGTTAATGGTTTGACTATAGATTGGGGAAAGTGTTAAGCACCCCCATCCTCATGCATATGTGATAACCTACTTAAACCAGTTCAAATTTAGGGTTTATTGTTGTTTATGGTGTGTGTAAAAGTGAGTTCAATTTTGAAAATTGTGTTATTTATATACAAGTGAGTTACCCTATTAACTAGTGTGTTTATGACCTAGTGTATATAAAACAAACTTTTTATTCTCTAAATTATTGAATTATCCACTTGCAAGTTACCCAATGAATTACATGATTTAAAAAAGAAGAAAAATATAAATATAAATATAAATGGTTAGGGATGCATACCTTGAGCTACTTCTCACGTAACCAATTAAGACCATAAATGAGTTAGTAAATAACACATGTACAATATATAATGATACTGAACCTAAACATTATTAAAAAATAAAAAGAAAAAGAAAATAGGAGAAAGGAAAGAAATGGTAAGCCATAAAATATGAGAAGCTAGCTAAATGAATAAATAATTTATAAAATAAATAATATATGGTAACAATCAACAAAGGTAAACAAACCTATAGTATTAAAGATAGGTATTATACAATAACAATCATCATAATACAATGATTTCATAAATTTATTAAGAAATAAAAATACCAAATTTGGTACACATTTTCTTCATAATTCTAATTTATGTCCCTAGAGATTTAAATTTTTAGATCATTAAATACATATTTTTCTCTTAACTTTTACAAATTGTTAAAATCTAGAAAATTAATGTCTTAAGTTTTAATCTTTTATATAAACGAATAAACACCAATTTTTATGAAAATTCTCATAAATAACATTTACTCCCATGATTATGATCCTATAAAATTTCATGATTTTTATAGATCCATAACTAGGGTTTCGGATTTTTGATTTCTTTATCTCTCAGAAATACTATAATATGTAACCCCAAAACCCTAACTGATGTTATATCATTCAAACACACCTAAAATCTCAAAAAATTCTGAATTTTTTATAAACGTTAATGGTATCATATATTAAATTTAGAAAAAGTTTAATATTTTTATGACATACATAAGTACACTTTTTAATTATGTCTCTTTGAATTATTTTGGCTAGGTTTTCTATTCTACTGCAAAACTGTTTTGATTTCTTTATAGTTTGACCAAGTGGAATTATTCTAAAATTCATTAAAATATCACAGACATTAATGTACATCTTATTTACATTCTAAATCAAATTTCACATAAATATATATAATAATTTATAATTTATTAAATTTTGATTCTCCAAATTTTTTTAAAAATATATAGTCTATCAAGTTTTCACACAACTACTAATTGATCAACCAAAAAATTTAAAATTTTGAAAAATAAAATAATATTTATAAGATATAAAATATATTTGATGTTAAATTTTGTGTAAAACTGAAACTTATAGACAGTCATTCAATTTTGTTTTAAAAAAAAACATTATTACTTTACACACACAAAAAAAGTGTAGACTACATGCATTTAAACAATAAAACATCTATGATTTGATTAATAAAACCAAATATAAAATAAATGAATAGAGAATAACACTAAAATGACAAGTCATGGACATGACTGATAAAACTAAATAAGAAAAATTAACTAACATATTTATTGTTTACATGACTAATGCATGAACTAAAAAAATCGTATATTTTAAAATATAAGCACATTATTGAGAATTCCTTTAATTTGGGACAACGAATTCCTTAAGGATCGGTATCTTAGACTTTAATTAAAGAGAGAGAGAGAGAGAGAGAGAGAGAGAGAGAGAGAGATGGGGAAAGGGGTTCTCTTAGAGGTTTCTAACCATGAGAGTAGAAAGGGTGATTCTTTATCTATAGAATTTTGATAGGTTTTATCTAAAGAAAATGAAGTGAATGGGAGAGTGTGTTAAAACAAAAGAGGTGATTTGAGGATTAAAATAATGTGGCTAAGTAGTTTTAGAAAGGGAGAGTTGGTGAGTCAAAATTAGCATGATCTCTACCTAAGAGGCAATGATAGTCAACTAAAAATAGAAGGATGAGTGATAAAACATCCAAATGTGGGATAGAAATGTGCCTAAGCATGCTAGACACATATAAGGCATATGACAAGGGCCAAAAAGTGCAAGGTGATGAGGATTTAGTTTGTTGAACTCATGCCAAATATATGGCTAGCCAACCTAAGGTGTTTGAATATAGATTTTAGGATAGGCTTAAAGGGGCGTTTGATAACAGATTTTAGGTTGATCCCAATTTAAGCTAGGAGTTAGGAGTGTTGATGGGTTGTGCTCACACCAAAATAATGATGATTAATGGGGTAACCACACGAGTCAAGGAAAATAGGTTTTTGATTTAGTGTGTCATAGGGCATCATAATATAATGCACCTATACGAAATCTTCTTGATCTAAATTAGGAAGGTTTAACTATACCCATCACCTTGGCTAAATCAATGGTGCTAATTATAGTGGTGAGGTCTAATTTTGATATGAAACTTCAAAGTTCTTGATTAGGAGGTCATGATTTGATATTGTGTGATAAAGAGTTTATGAGTAGAGTCTAAAGGTCATGACCTATATTTTAAGGTTTTGAGGTATGTCAAATCCATCTATGGTTTCTAATTAGTTATCCAATATGTATTTTTCTTTGAATTTTTTTAAATTGAAGGCCAAGGTTCACTAAAACTTGGTACATTGAATTTTAATCATTTAACCCTCTATTCCAAGGTTTTGGGATGTTTTAAATGCATTTGTGATATCAAATTGATCATCCAATGTGTTGTTCAAATTTTAAAAGATTTCAAATCAAGGATCAAGATTTATCAAAACTTAACACAATAGATTTTAACGATCAAACACTCTATTTCAAGGTTTTAGACCATTCCAAATGCAACCATGACATCTTATTGGTTGTCCAATGTTTGTTTGATGAGATTTAGTGGTCCACCTTAATAAAGGGCAGCATCATAATTTTTAACTCTATGTGTGGTCAATCTCAAGATAACCATTCAGAAGATTAGGAGATGGAAACCCTAATGGGTGGCGTAGTTGGCTAGGATCACACCTCATGAAGTAGAGGTCCTAAGTTTGAAGCACACCCCCTTTAGGCCACTTGTTTGGGTGTTAAAAACCCAATTTACCTGGTGTGTGGGAGAGGCAGGGAGTCCACATGCCCCGAGGACATAGTCAAGTGCTCTAAGAGGCTTGGATACCTTGGTTATAAAATTTTAAAAAAAAGGATTAGGAGATGGAAGGAATGATAAGAAGATGAAAGAAATTGACCCTACAAAGATCATAGAGAAAAATTGAGGGTCTGGAGTGTTAAATTAGGAGAGTATGGGAAATGACTTAAGGGTGGGAGGTCATTTAATCATCTTGGCCTCCTAGGATGCCTAAGTCTATTTTAAAGAATCGGTGCCAAAATTAGGTATTGATAAATGCTAAAGATTCAATATTTTTTTATCTCTAAGATCCTAATCCAAAGAATACAAAAGTTACATGCTCAATTTTGCTCCTTTAGTTCTCACATCATGAGGGAGAAAGTGATAGCTACTTGATTAGCAACCACCACAACTATCTCTAGTTCTTGGTAACTCCAAACTCTAGCCTCCATGCTCGGAAGAAACAAAACAAGTCTTACGTTTTCCCTATAGTTATCATTAAATGTTTCATAACAATGAGATTAACCTTTGAAAAATCCCCCAAGATTTGGTGCATCCCCTTAAAGTGCCCCTAACACCCCCTTGCATGCAAGGGGGACACATTACATGTACATCGAGATGTGATTTACACCCACCACCAAAAAGTGTAAATCACTAACCTGATGTGTCCCCCCTTCATGCAGGAGGGACATTAGGAGCACTTTAAGGGGGCACACCAAATCCCAGTCGCTAAAAAATTGGTGGCCTTTTACTAGGCTGCGACAGTTTAAGATTGGAAGAGGGTTGCAATATTTGTTATGATTGTAAAAGCTTATTGATGCTTAATGTTGGGGGACTACGTGTGGGGCCAGATCCAACATCCTAGGGTCATTCTTGCTACTGGCATGATGTGTCCCCCCTGCATGGGGAACTTTAGGGGGACATTAACAGGGCTTGCAGTAGGTAATTAGCAAACGACAAGCATATAATCAAGGGGTAAATGAGCTTTCCCCTTCTTTAGATATATATCATTTGGAGGTAGGTTGAAATAATGGAAGAGGGGACATGGTTACCAGCGCTTGTGATGTTGAATTCCATCAAAGCTGAATAATAAAATGATTGTTCAGACTCTTCAAACTCCCTCAGGATTTGGTGCGTCCCCATAAAAAATGTCTAAGGTCCGCCCTACATCAGGGGTGAACACATCGGCTTTGAAAAGTGAAAAGCACTCTCCCAAAAAGTGTAAATCACTTTTTGGCACTGATGTGTCCACCCCTGATGATGCAAGGAGGACCTTAGTAATATTTTAAGGGGTTGCACCAAATTTGCACCGCTTTAAACTCTATATGAAGTTTGGGAACAATAATAGTAGTATGGGTGACAACATGGGTGCCATTTTTCAATTGAGTAGAGTATGCAGCAAAGGAGGTGGCTCTGGTTCTAAAAGCACTCTATGATAGCAATGTGTTGGATGAGGAGTCAATAGTCTAGTGGTATGAAGAAGGCTTGGCAAGAATCAATAAACTCCCTAGTTTGGAGGAATGTTAAGTCATTCATAGAATGGCTCTAGAGTGTGAGTTTGAGTTAGAAGAGGAGAGATTTGAAAGAGATGGCACATCAATCTTTGAATCATAATAAATCCTCGTCGATGGATTCTCTCCAGAAAAAGTGTGACCCATAGACACCTCAGCTTCACATCGATTGATTCAAAGTTTATTAACCTGTTGGCAAAAAATCTCAACCCCTCCTACCCCTGCACCCCCTAAAAAAAGAAAGCAACAAAAAGAAGTTGGTAATCGCATGCAGAATTGAAACACCAACCTTGAAAGCTAGAGGTCTCTTAGCTACACCTCACATGAAAGAATAAAGAGCTAGGCAACCGGATATGCTTCAGCTTTAGGGGATATCACAATTGTAAGTCCCAAAACTAAAAAAGAAAGGGATTCTAAAAAGGAAAGAAGATATTTGAAAGGAGAGAGAAGCGTGAAATACGCAAGATAAGAGGGAGGCGAGAAAGGCGAAAGGGTAGTTTAGGAAAAAATAAGATAAAAAAATTAGTGAAGATGTCCACATGGCATCCACATGGATGAGAGAGAAAGGTGCATGAGGCTATTGTTTTAATATATAAGCAACATTGGGCATTGGTGGCAACCATTGCCATTCTAATGTGTACCATCAAAGCTTATCATTTTCAGTCTTAGTCAATATATAGAGCCAAGCTTCTGTCGTTCCAAGTTCCTTTCTCAAACCGAAAGGTTTAATACATGTAATGGCAATTTTCCAGCTCCAGGACACTAACTTCATCTTTTAAGTAGAAAATTCTTAAGGAATGCATGTTGTAGACCTTGGTTTTTGCATGATGGGTGGGCCTCTTAGAAAAGTGTTCACTCATCATGGACCTAACCCACGATGGTTTGGAGTTGTCTGCAGCCTTTTTAAAGATGTGGTTGGACTTTTATTTTTGGAAAATAAAATATTTTTTATTATTTTAAAATCTATTGAAATATCAGACTCCATTTTGAACTAGTCGGCTCAGAGGCTTCTCGGTAAGTGGTTCAATTATGGACCGAGAAAGGTGTTCAGCACCCTAGTCCACCCATATACACAGTTACCTTCTTAAACCAGTTCAAACTTAGGGTCAAATTCCTATATGTGGTGTGTGTCAAAGTGAGGTTTGTTTTTGGGAATTGGTGTCATGCATGTGCATGTGGTTTAACCTGCTAACTAGGGCACATGTGTGAAAATGTATAATTAAAGCACGGTT
>JAOXJP010251283.1:0-21973 GCA_025762735.1 Platanus orientalis
ATTCTCCCACTTAAGGGCAGTGGATTCCTTGTTGGGCATTTGCATCCTCTCAAGTATCATGTAGGCTATCCAAACTATCCATGATATAGCCTCTAATTAGGCATCACTGGTTGGTAGCTCAAAATAACTTAGAGAAATACAAATCCCTTAGGTCTAAGGACGAGTTTGTAAATATGAATACTTATCTTGACAATGATATTTTACCAAGTGTGTTCATAATAGATTCCTTTAATGCATTTATATAATGCATCGACAAACAAGCTTAGAGTCTCACTCTAGTGACTGAGACTACATCACTCCATCGTATGGCAGCTCTACATGTAGCAGCCCTATAAGTGATGTATCCAACATCACCCATAGCTATAAACTTTTAGGTCTACAAGAACTGGATTATTAGATCTCTCCACACATTCCAATGTGTCTGACATCCTACTATGTTATCTAAGGACCACCTATCAAATCTCATGAGATCAAATAATTACCCATATAAAGAAACAAATACATGTGATGATAGTAAAAAATCATGCCTATATTTTATGTGAATGGCTTTGTTAGGACACATTTCCAACATATAAACCACTTGAAATAAAAAAAGGTATGGAAGAGCGAGTTCCACAGATCGTAAGTAGGTATACAAAATCAATAACAGAACCGGATGAGTAGAGCATGAATATTTTCAGTATAAAATACTTGGCATACTTTTATATATAATGCATGTAGTTTTCAAGATGTATACATGTGCAAGTGTACATTCATTAACTATCATACATCATAAGATTTAATCAACTTATCATCATGTTTCATCATATGATATCTATACATGGTAATAGGCATGATTTTACTAATCCAAAGCATTCTTATAATATATTTGTATGGTAATATGCATAGCAATATGTGCATACAATCACATGATAAATATTTCTCAATCCATCCATAGTAAAGATACTTCGTATACATCTTAATAAGTATTTTCTATCATTTCTCATGCATTAACTATACTTTCTTAACATGAATATACATATACAAATCATTTTAAGATAGACATACAACATTCTTAAACAATTAGAAAATAATAGACATTTTCATAATGCGACATATGAAATTCCACTCCTATATTCCACAAATCTATCATTACCTTAGTGCTTATTGTTTACAATATTATTTTCATAAACACTTACCATTCCACTTGTTTAACATAGTTTATTTTCTTTTACGTGTCATTGTGAACATTAGGAAAAAGGAACCCCCATGGGGTTCCCTTCTTGGTTTCAACCCCGTTTTTTTTCCTTTAGTGTTTAAATGTATGGCTGACCTAGGAGCCAAGATTTTTTGGGAGTTGCCACCAACTCGGATTTTGTTGACGAAGTTGGACATTGGCTTCCTGATGTCTAGACCCGAAGGTCTAGGGGTTTAACTCCTAATACTGATCTGGTCCCAAAGAAGAGGGTAAATTGTTTTATTACGATCGGGGAAGGTGGTAGGCACCCCAACCACCCACCTTTTTAGGGTGGCTTCTCGTAGCAAACATGTCATATATTTCCATAAATGTATGTGCCATAAAAAGTGAATTTTGTTTATTTTTATAATCTGTGGGCATCACGGAGCTGGCCACGGAATGGTCCCCCACTTCGTGGGATATGGGGCCTAACCAAGATGAATTAGCCAGGGCTTGGTTTGGAGCTGCCACAAACTCTGAATATTTACAAATGGAGTTGGATATTTTTCTCCTTTCATAGGGAAAGGAGGGTGTGGGCCTTACGGCCTGGCCTGGGCTAGACTCGTAGGCCTAGGAATTGACTTTTGAACTGGTATGTTTTTTTAGAGATTTGGGTAAGCTGTTTAGTTGCAATTGGGGAAAGTGTTAGGTGCTTACCACCTTTTTAGGGTGGCCCCACTAACCTAGCAATGTTTAAGTGCCATTAAAAAAAGAATGAATGTGTATTGCTTTTAATTTTATCAATTTTTATCCCCACACCTAAATTTTTATACCTAACGCCTAAAATTTTATTTGGAATAAAATTCAAGTATTGGGCACTCAAATGCCCAATAATGGGCCTAACCTTTGATTCAAAGAGGGCACATGGCTTGTCAAGTCTTCCAAGTGAATGTCCAAACTTCTGGAGCCCTGTGGGCCCTTTGTCCAAAATGTAAAATAGGTTTATAGGGGTTACAGGCTTAATGCATGAAATTCCCTTAATGCCTGAATTTTTATGCCTACGCCTAAATTTGCAGATGTGCAATTCAGGCGTTTTGAGTTTAGTAGACCCACACCAGGGGGGGGTGACCCCTCTGGTTGTCTTGGGGACTTTCCTAAGTCTAACCTTGGTCCTAGGTGAATTTAGAATCCTGTCAAGTGGGCCCCTAAGGCCCACGCCTGAAAATAAGGCATACACTTGAATTTTTTTCAAGAGAAAATTCAAGCGTTAGGCTCTAGACAAAAAAAGTCCAACAGCCTATTCCTTGGACCATTTAGACATCCAAATGGGGTCCACTAACCATGTGAGTTTTCAAGGAGTTGGGTTAATGCCTTAGAAGACACTCCTAAAAATTCCAAGCCAAAATAGTGGGTTTAAACCCCTTTTTGAATTTTTAAAATGGGAGGGTTTAATGGAAAAATCAACATAGATCAATGAGGTCCATGGGTTGTGAGCTTTACTTTGGGAGCTGCACCCACTGAATTAGGATCAACACACACAATACTAACACTTATATAAACATGCTGTAAGAAATTTAAAGACAGATGATGTGTATAGAAGCAAATCCTCAACTAACAAGTAGGTTATAAAAATGAAGACAAAAAAGAACATGCAGAAAAATTAATTCACAATTAAATCTTGTAAAATAATAGA
This sequence comes from Platanus orientalis, assembly GCA_025762735.1. NCBI lineage: Eukaryota > Viridiplantae > Streptophyta > Magnoliopsida > Proteales > Platanaceae > Platanus > Platanus orientalis. Next base: position 2,850 of record JAOXJP010251283.1, read on the forward strand.
ATCTGAATAAAATTTAACAGAAATTAAAATAAGTGAATAAATTAGTTACCTAATAAATAGAAAAGAATTATGCATAGATTCAAATTATAGAGAAAGTAAAAATTTGGACACCCCACTAGTCTCTATTTCTGAAGTTTAAAAATACTTCAAAACAATGTGCAAATGGGGTCCATTTCAGGTGCCAAATGACATCCTTTGATCATGAAAATTGGTGGGTAGGTAAGTCACTATATTGGTGAATTACCACATAAATTTGAAGTCATAAATCTTTGTATTGAAAGAGTTATGACTTTTGCACTCTTACTTGGTCAAAAAAGACAACAAAGGGGGAGACAAGCTTGTCTCCCATATGTCCCACCATTAGTGAGCTTTCAATGGGTTTAAATGAGTTCATTTACAATGACATGAAGGGGTCTTTATCACTAAAACTTGAAAAGGAAAGGGGATGGGGTACCAACCTTAAGTGTTAAAGCTTTTCTTCCTTTTCTCTTCTTTTTCTCTATTCCTTTCCCTTTTCTCTCTTTTCTCTCTCTTTATTTATTTTCTCTTTTTTTTTGGGATAATTTTTCCTCTTTTTTCTAGAGATGGTCAAGTAAGGAGGCATTTATATGTTGGGGGGTTTCCATGGATGGTGAGATGGGGTGATGGGCATGTCATGTGGCATGTGAAGCCCACTAGAAACTTGTGGTGGGGAGAGATGAGTTTGAATGGGGGTGTGTGGAGACATGGTTGGATGCATGCCATGCAGCAAGGGTGGAGGAGATGGAGGGTGAAGGTAAGGAGGTGGAAATTCAAGGGTGTTGATGGGCTTAAAGGGACCAATGGTGGATGATGGGTTAGAGTTTTAGGGAAAGCAATCATGGACATCCATCATAAACAACTTTGAGTTGATGCCAAATCAAAGGCCCTAACTCAAAGATGCTTTTAGGATGTTTTTGAAAGTGCTTTCCAAAAATATCGAAAAAGCAATGATGATTTTTTGGATTTTGACCCCCTTGCTGGGTTTACTTTTTAAGCTTTGTAGATAAAAAAGTTTTGAATCTTCTATGCTTTTCACATCTCTCAAATGTTTCGATCACAATGCAACTGCCATAATTGAATTCAGATGAGTGTAAGTGGGTCAAAACTGAGTCCGAATGAGTCTAAAATGTCCCAAACCCATATAAAAGGGGTAAAATGGTAAAATTAAATCTCAGGATATTGATATGAAAGGTAACCTTCAAATTTTGTGAGAGACATGTTCAAATTATTCGCAAAACTGATATTGAAGTCAGAATTTGCATTCAAAACCCTGATTTGTCCAAAGCCGAAACCTTAGCAGAATCGAGACTGGCTTTTGCTGAGTCCCAAGTGGAAAATTCACAAGTCAGAATATTTTAGGTCCTAGAGTCTCAAGAACACAGGATTTGACATACTGACAGATTCCTGAAGAATTCCCAGGAGGTTTCCAAAGGAGGGTCACTTGGCAGAAAAACACAGCCTATATTTATAAGAAAATGAGTAATTAGGCTATGTTGAGTTTATAATTGGTCCAGTTTATTAGGTCTTTTGAAGGCATAGAAAAACATGAGAAAATGGGTCTAACTTTGAAGGATTTGGGTTTTGGAGGAACTTCCAGGATTCACCGAGTGTTGGAAATAGACAAAAGTGGTTTAGATTACTTTGAGAGAGAATGGGGTGATTGAGGCATATTGTCATGACCTGAGTTAGAGTTTGGTCTTTCTCAGTTTGAGTCGGGTTTACATCATTGGGAACACATAAACCAGATTTGCAACAATGTGGGTGACTCGATCTTAAATAGACTAATCCATGTCTCATCACTCACTTATAAATCTCAAAACATGGCTTAATCTATCCAAGCTCTTATCACACTTCATTCTTTCAACCATTCTTATACACCATCTTATAAATTTTTTTTGAACATCACATCATTCTTATCAATGTATATTACCTTCACAACATGCAACGTAAACTTATAGCATTCATAATCAAAATGTCAATATCTATGTACAGCGGAAAATTAAAGCAACATTCACATTCTCATAATCTCATCCATTCTTATACAGCAGAATACTTACCTTCAATCATAATGATTCAATGTAAAATCTATTAGAAATTAAAAGGATATAATAGTCTCATCAAACATCAACCAAAATCAAAGTACATTGTTCCCCATCAATACTCCATAGAGTGCAATTGAAAAATATCTTTATTACAGTTTCTTAAAGTAGAAAGACTAAAATAAAATTCCTTCTCTCATAATGAAAACTTCTCCTTGTCGAACATAGTGCCTTCTAAGAAAAGACACTGGTATGTGCTCTCTCCAATAGCTCAATCTGTGGGATGTCAATTGGGGTGAGCTTGATGAGCTCAATGTGTAATTATACAAAAAGACTTGAAATAGAAAGTGAGCAAGACATGATACATACGATGACAAAACCATGTAAATTGAGATAATAATGAGTACAACAATATAGGAAGTAATCATATTGCATTCTTTAAAACTTACATGTAAACTTTCTTGTATACATTCTTCTTTTCACCTTTTGTGTTTGTTCATGCATTCACTCTATACCTTTTTCAATATAATCTTTACTTCTTCCACTTGGTTTCTTTGTCATATAATTCTTGGTTAATTCCCTTTACTTTCACTTAAACTTTTCATTATGTAAGTTCTTGTATTTCTTTCTCTTCTTAATTTCATGTACATTTCTCATACTTATTCTTCCATTCCTTTTCTCTATTTGTATAAGTTAGTTCTCGTTCTTTCTTTCATTTTCTTTTGCACTCACTTCTTTTCTAGTTGTACATTGTTGTTCTTTACTTTTCTTGTGCCATCATTTAATCCCCAATGGTGGGATCTTTTCATTAATTAATCTCCAATGATAGGATCTTACACTTGTCATTGATTAACTCCCAATGATAGGATCTTACACTTGTCATTGATTAACTCCCAATGATAGGGCCTTAAAATTGTCATTGATTTACTCCCATTGATAGGATCTTAACACTTATCATTGATTAACCCCCAATGATAGGGTCTTACACTTGTCATTGATTAATTCCCAATGATAGGATCTCACACTTGTCATTGATTAACCCCTAATGATAGGGTCTTACACTTATCATCGATTAACCCCCAATGATAGAATATTTTCATTGATTAACCCCCAATGATAGGGTCTTTTAATCCTTCCACTTTAATATTACAAATCATGAGCGTACTTCAACTTTACTTATTTAGTTTCATAATTACTTTTCTTTCAATACATTAAAGAGATAGTTAAATTCAAGGATTACTTATAAGCAATCAATATAGGAAACAATCACAATCCTAATCAATGATCTATAATCAACAACTCCTTGAAATACTGATATAAAACAACAATTAATTAGTATCTTTGTAATTAATGACTTGAAAAGAACAAATCATGAATCAATTGGACAAATACCCATGGAATTATATATACTCAATCATACACTGGATAACATAATGGATATCACACAAGGATCACAATTAAAATAAGGGAGGTCCACAATTGGACATTAGGATTCAATAAAATAAAAGGATTCACTTTCAATTTCTTATAAGCATTTCAATTCTCCATTAGACCATGCGTCAAATCATAGAAACCAATCAATGGTTTTAGGATTTGGTAGAAACCTTAAGATCTTAAAAATAATGTCTCAATTTCTCTTTAGATCATTACTTACTTTTTGAGAACACTAAAGATTAAGAGTATAAGACACTTAATCATTCATAGGAATCAATCAAATAATCAACAATCAAGAATCATGAGTAGATTCTAGATTCCCAAATGAGAGGAAACCAAATTACATTTAATCATGGAGGATTAAAAAGCATTTCTAAGATCCTAATTAAGTGGAATTCCAAATACTCTTTGGATAATGGCTTACTTCCTTAAGGAAACTTTAGATCAATAGCACAAGGAATCATTCATGAGAATCAATCAACAATTCAACAACGGAGGATTAAGAAGAATCTCTAAGATCCTTAGAGGGAAGATTTAAATACTTCAATGATAATTACTCACTTCCTTAAGAACACTTTAGATCAATAGCACAAGATTCATTCTTGATAATCAATCAACAATTCAACAATGGAGGATTAAGAAACACTTCTAGAATTCAAAGGAAGGGATCCAAATACTTATTGTATAATTACTCACTTCCTTAAGAACACTTTGGATCAATAGCACAAGATCATTCATGAAAATCAATCAACAATAGGAACTCCATACATTCATGGAAATCAATTAGTAATTTAGAATCTAGTGAAAGTCTAAGATCCTAGGGGAGGAATTCAAATACTTAATGTATAATTACTTACCTCTTTCTTCACTCTTCCTTCAATGAATTCTCTTGTTCAAGGCTTGTCCTCAACTCCATGCTTTGCAAATTTTACATAAACTTGATCAACATTCATAGTAGAACACCATTCTAGCATCAAATTTTATAGTACTTGCTATGGTCTAGATCTAATCATCTATGGCTTACCTTGCTCCTTATAGAGAAAACTCTCATCTTCTTTTTCCAATTCCCTTCTCTTGATCACTTTTCTTTTATTTGATACTTCTAAACCTTAATTGGGTTAATTTATGGCCAAATGTACTCAGTAGTCGGTTTTTCCCTTGAGGGAAAATCCCCCTCAAAATTTGGGCACAAATTTCTCTATTTTTTATTCTCTTGGACCGTGATCCCTTGCACTGAATGGTGAGAGCTCGAGACCCCCTCTCACGAGCCCTCATAAGATGCGGTGAGCACTCGCGGACCCCCTCCGTGAGCTCTTGGCATGCGCTTAATAAAAAATCTAGTTTTTGGACTTTGACCTCGAGCCATCGTGAGATGCCACGAGCACTCAAGACCTCCCACTCAATCCCTCGTGAGGTGCGGTGAGCGCTCGAGATCCCCAGGTTCAATTTTTCCAGCACGTACCCCTCGCAATAAAATGGCCATAACTAGCTAGAGAACTCCTATTTACTCTTTGTTTGTTGTGTTGGAAAGTAAACTCATAGACCTTTCCAATCGTAAAAGATTTGCACTTTAATTAGTTCAGGATTGGTGTAGGTGTGCCCCTGAAATTATCCTAAATACGTACTTGGGAAAACTTTAGAACTTGACAGGTTCTAATTTAAACTTAGGTTTTACACTTCTAGCTTGGTCCAAAGGGTTCTTAAACCACTTTATGGTCTTTCAATAACATGTGAAACGACAACTTTACCATTAGAGTAAAATTATACTTTTACACTTTTACACTTTTACCCTTTTATTACAATGCGGGGTGTTACACATACCGAGTCTCCTAATGATCCTGTCCTAGGTGAGAGTCTTTTGAAGGTCTTGGAGCTATCAAAGTAGGGTCACTGAATGGCTGAGTTTCTGATCCTTGCTGAATTTTTTGGGGTTTATCGAAGGTCCCTTACCTATTGAAAATGCTTAGGTTTAATCTGAAGAAGTTGAGGAATCTAATATGGAATGGGTTCAATAATATTTGGGTTTAAGAGCTGGTTTTGGGACCCTGACAAAAATTGAGGGATGACCACTAACTTTTCTAAATTTGGTTGTTCGAAGAATTTTTAGGAGCTTATCGTAGGTTAAATATGGACAAAATTATCTTTTTATGGCTTAGAGAAGTTTTTAGATTTTGTGATAGGTAGGGATATTAAAAGGATTTGATCAGGAGGCAGTCTTTTGAAGATATGACAAGAATTGATTAATGGCTACTGACTTTTTTGTGTTCAAACATTGGGAGAACTTTTGAAGGCTTACCTAGTGTCCTATGCAGACTAGAATACCTTAGTGTTTGAGGGAAATTGAGATTTTAAAGGTTTCCTGGATCTTCAAAAATTTTATCTTGTTAGATAGCTTTTTGAAAATAATCATGATTAGAGTACACAAGACTTGATTTGGGTTCCTTTGGGTGACGAGGGAAGCCCCGGGGATTCCTTGAGGGTCCAATTTTGAGAAAAATGAGAAATTTTAAGAATATGGAGGTAAAATAGTAATTTCTTAGCCTTTGATTGTTCGATGTGGGAAGGCTAGAGAATTTTGGAGAAAATGGGTTTGATAGACTAAAATTTGGAATATTTTGAGGGTATAAGGGTAAAATGATAATTTACCATCCTTTGATGCTTCAATGTGACAAGGCTTATGAAGGTAAGAGAATTTTGAAGAAAATGAGATTTGATAAACTGAAATTTGGACCCTCGTACTCCTAGGATGTTTGCTAGAGAATTTAGGGCTTGGATTGACTGATCCTTGAGTAGGGTTTTGTATATGATTTGACATTGATATTGTACTTCACAACCAGAGTATCCATTGGAGATGTCTAACCACCTAGAGTCTAGGTCTAGTCTTAGTGTCCAGGGTTCAGGGGATGACAGGTTTTTGGCATATCTTTCCTAAACTTGGGGTTCCTATAGTCTAATACTATCCAGTCTAATCCTATCCATTGCTATAATGAACTCATCTCATCTCATTAATTGACCCAAGTTAAAATTTGGGTGCTGACAGATGCCCCCCTTGGGTATGTGCAGGTAGACCACATGTAGCAAAGGAAAGAAGTACCTTGATTTTGACTTAGGTGAGATAGTACCTTTCCTTTTGTATAACTTATGGATATTGGGTGGGTTGTTTTATAAATATAGAACTATTTTAGCCAATAAAACAAGAGGGCTAAAATTAGTTTCAACCTTTTGGGTTGGTGATTTTAGCAATCATTTTGTTTTTTTAAAATGCCTTCTTGGATAGAAAATCTATTCAATCAGTTTTTTGCAAATATATATATTTTTGAAATAAATCATGGTTTTATCAAATCTTGAAATTAGGTCTTGGCTGATTGAGAGATTCACTATGTTTTGAAAAATGAGGTTTATCCATGAGTTATACTTAATTCAATGGTTCTTTCTAAGCTCTTGGTACTATTACTATTAGCATATGCGCTGTGTTGGGAGACATGTAAGTCATCGACATAGGGCACAACTGCTTGAAAACATTGTGAAAAATCAATCATGCAAAAGCTGTAAAGTCACATAAATCAATTTATGATGATCTTGTCATTTGTCTTTTGTTCCTAGCTTTAATTTCTTTTGAATGTTATAATGTTCATTTTTCTTTCTTTTTTGTTTTTTCATATTGTATGTTGGTTGATAGAATTTCCAGTTTTGAGAATTCTATTGATTATTATTCTTTCAGATATGTATGGATAATTTCTAGGCCGTTTTTGTGAGAGCCATGATGATGAATTTTTTTGTTTATGTATCGATCATGATTTACTTTGAGGTTGGTTTTACATCAATCAGGATACATGGTCTAATAAGTCAATTATATCTTTTTCCCCTATTTTGGACAAAGATTTCAACTTGAAAGATTCTCATAATTTTTTATGTAAATTGTAACTTTCGCCCCCAATTTGGACAATGGTTACAATAAAAAGAACTCCCATAGTTTATGGAGTGGATTGTATCTCTTGTCCCCATTCTGGACAAAGGTTATAATTAAAATGACTCTCATAAATTATGGAGTGAATTGTATCACTTGTCCCTATTCTGGACAAAGCTTACAAATTCAAAGGACTCACGAAGAGATTTTGGGAAGCTCTTTCTTGAAAAACAATAGGACCTTTGATGGTCAATGCTATATATCATTTATGAATACCTTTGAGGGTTTACATCATAATTTTGTATGTGATATATAAACTAATGGGTCGGTCTGTAGTGTTGTCCTCGTCCAAAGTGAGCAACATCACAATGAGTCATATCCTTTGCCCCCATTCTGGGCAAAGGTTAAAAATTGAAGGACAACACAAACAGATCTTGGGAAGCTCTCTCTAGAAAAGCTATGGGACCTTTGAAGGTCGATGCTATATATCATTTATGAATACCTCTAAGGGTTTGTATCATAATTTTGTATGTGATATATAGACTTATGGATTGGCCTACAATGTTGTCCTTTGTAATACTCCACACCATGACACACATATTACTATACAAATGTGACACTTAGAATGCTAACACATGTCACATAATTTCTGTACATGCATAAGACCACTTAAATACACAAATGTTGATCTAAACATTGACACAACTTTAGAAAGGCACCAACAAAAATGTAAAAAAAATAATTTATGAGTGAAACTTATACCTTTGGATATGCACAAAAGTCTAAAGTCCTATGCAACAAACGGAGAGCGAAACAAACACCAAATGAAAAAGTTAAAGACAATTAACTAAGCTTGAAAAAAAAGGATTAAGGACATGACAAGTTCCGAAGCTGTCTCAGATAGTTAGCACAACTTCATAAATAAATCTGTATCAATACTATAGGAATCACCATATGAATAATATATTCTTGGAAAGATCTATGAGTCTACTTTCCAATGCGACAAATGGTGAGTGAATTGAGGTTTCCTAGAAGAAGTTATGATAATTTTCCTACCAAGTGTCTATACTTTCTAGTATGGTTTGAATCAATAGACTTTAAGGTAACTTTAAAAATACACCAATAAAAATTTATGATACATTAGAGAGAAAGTTGTATAGTCTTGAAAAGGTCTTGAAGTCTAGTTTCCAACAAAAAAAATGGTGAGGGAATATGAGTTTTGTAGAGAACGTTATGGTCATTTTCCCACTAGGTGTTTATGTTGGAAAAATTCTGGCGGGATGACATCATCAAAGCGAAAAATTTTATATAACCATAATTTTTGCAAAAGTTTAAAGATGTTTTCACTAGAGACCTACCTAAACACGAAATTGGGGATTAGAGTTTCTATTTAGGCTTATAAAAACATAGAAACTCGTAAGAGAGAAGATCTTTTGAAGAAGTTTTGTAAGAGTAGGTATTTTGAAGAGAAATGAAGAGGAAAAGCTAGATTTTACAAAGATTTGGGGATTTTTCTAAATAACAAAGCTTGGAAGGAATTTTCATTAACCAAGAGGTCGGAGACACTAAACTAATTTTGTTTTTGATTCCCATCGATTCTTGGAATTGATACAAACTGTTTTGTAAATAACTACTTTGTTTTGAATGGATTTATAACCGTTCTTCACTTGTTTTGAATTGCTTTGAAAGAAGATAAATTGTTTTGTAAATTTTGAGGTTCTATATAATTTAGATTCATATTTTACATGTTAAGGATTGATTTTCTACAAGTTCTAATCCGATTTAAAGTTCCGAACTCATTGATTTTAAAGAGATATTTTTCTGGTTTAAAGAGCATAAGTACTTTTAGTTTTGATAATTGTTTTCATAGGATCATAGAGACCATTCTCTTAATTTGTAAAGAATTATATATGTTATATGATTTGTTGATGTTCTGAATATTTTATGTTCTTCATAATTATAGTACAAATCTGATTGTTTTATAGTTCTGTGCTTAAGAGTATCAAGCTTTTATAGTTTAAAGTGCTATGAATTTGCTTATCTTCTGATATAGATTGTTTTATGTTTTGTACTGCTATTTTAATTGTTGATTGTTTTCTATTATGGTATTATTATAAGCCACCCTTTATCATCAAGGGAGATGAAAGATATATTAGGTTTATGGTGTGAACTATATTGAACTCTTCTCACCGAAGACTAAATGGTGTGATTAGACCCTTCTCACCTTGGTTTAAATGGTATGACTGGCCCTTTTTACCAGGGATTAAGTGGTGTATTTGTTATCTGTATTGGCTTATGGAATTGTTATCTGTATTGGCTTATGAAACTGTTATCTATATTGACTTATATATATATATCTATTTTACACGTCATGTTCTGTTAGTTAAGTTATATGAACTTGTTTTATTCTATTTAAACTGTTTATATGTATGTCTTTTAATGTTTTTAGTTTAGTATATATTTTATATTAAAAAGTATGCAATTATCTATTTCATTTTAATTCGTGTAAAAGTCTTGATCCATTATTCCTTAGTTTATTGCTACCTGTTGAGTTTGTCAAGCCCACCCTAAATTTGGCACCACGGATGATGAGGAGATCGATGCATAGCAATGTTGAAAGGCAGAATTAGAGAGTTAGAAGATTTGATATATGCTATGAGACATTGAGACATTACTTTATTTTATTTCAGTTTATTTGAAAAGAAGTAATAAGTTAGTGGTTTTTGGTGTAGGCTTGATATTTGATTTTTAGATGATGATTTAATTTATGTCAGACTATTAGTTTATGTGAATGGGAATGCCATGACATGATTATGGGCTATTTTTAGGTTTATAAAATTATGGAAATTTTATTACAAGTTGATTATGAGATATGGATGGTTATGATTTATGATATGTAATTCCGATACGTCGGAATGAAAAGAATGAACAAAAATTTTATATGGAATTTATAGGTTAAGAATGAATGAATGAATGTTTTATGTCATGTACCAAAATTCATGACCCTTTTGATATAGGTTTTGAGGCACGGCATCCTTGTCCAAGGTGAACAACATCACAATTTTGAGACTGTTTAATTAGAGGAGATTTTGCAATGGCTTTTTCCTCGGAAGCTAGGGTGGAATCCCAAAGGATCAATTATTGTGCCTTGCCTAGGTAATGACATCACAATCGCTATCATAGTAGGTATAACACATGACATTTGGAATGAATGTGACATGTACTTAGGTCTCTTATAAGTAATGTCACCGGGAGCCTATACTTAATAGGTCGTTCCATTTAAGCGGCGGCATATAATTGGCGAACAATTATAGGGAGATGTTATTTTGCTCCCTTTAGAGAAGCTGTGAGGGTAAAAAAATGACCCATGCTGGAACAATGGTCTTTAGGCTTGACAGGTGTTGAAACCATGTTTCAAAGCATTGCCAGACTTATGGATTGAATTTGTAGCACTATCTGTGTTCTCTTCAGGTAGTACCCCGGGGTGACTTTAGTGAGTCATGTGACAAATAACTGGCTAAATCATGTGGTCGATAATTGGGTTGGCCTATGATATGATAAACTGGGATTGCCCCCTGCCGGATCAACATGGACTTCCTCAGGACTTTGGGGGAGATTTTATTTTGCTCTCTAGAAGCTTAGATGGTCTTAGTCGACCCGATGTTGTGAGGGCGATTCTCTAGTCTTGATAATGGTTTGCATTATCGACTAGAGGATTACACAAGATTATGGAATGAATTGCATTACTTGCTTAGTCTGAACAACAAATATCATGGTTTTGCCATACCCTACAATGTCCCAACTTGACATGCTATAAGTAGAAGGCTCATCCGGGATTAATCAAAAGTTTTTTAGGCTTACTCTGAAAGCCATGGAGATTTTGAAAAATCAATGCTATTTATTATTTATGAATACCTCTGAGGATTTCTATCATGTATAATAGATAGACTATGGTATGAGGTGACATTGCTCACACCCGAAGAGTGGATGTTGATTTGATTGCCTTGTAATAGCAATACCGACATGATGTTACTGAACTTGAGTGGCTAATCGAGGCTTAATTGGGAGGTTTTTAGGATTATTGTGAAAGCCATGGAGATCTCAAAAGATTGGTGCTATGTATTATTCATGAATATCTCCAAGAATCTCTATGAAGAATAGATAGGCTATGGTATGGTATTTGACACCTGGCTACACCCAAATAGCCAAAATGTTAAAGGGGTGGCCTTTCTTATAACATCATCACAAACATGATGCAACCAAACCTGAGTGGCTAGTTAGGATTTAATCAAGCGGTTTTTAGGCTTACTCTGAAAGCTATGGAGATTTTGAAAGATCGGTGCTTTGTATGTAACACCCCATGTTGCACTTAAGGGCTAAAATTATAATTTTACCTATATAAGGATAAAATTGTTCTTTCACCTGCTTATACAGACCTTAGAGTGGTTTAGGAACCCATTGGACTAATTTAGAAGTATAGAACCCAAGTTGGACCTAAAACTATTCAAGTTTGAAAGTTTTTCCAACTACATATTTGGGTAAATTCTAGGGCCTACTAACACCAATCTCGAGTGAACTAGAGTATAAGACATACCTTGTTGGAAAGTTCGTTGAGTCTTCTTTCCAATGCGATAAACGGTATCAAATTATAAGTTTCCTAGAGAAAGTTATGGCTATTTTTCCCACAATGAGTTTTATTAAAAAAAAAACTAGGAAGGTTTGGGTTTCTCAGGCCTATGGCTTACCAAGGGGGGTCCAGAGGGCTCACCTATCGAGGTGAGGGCTTGGGGTCTTGGAAACCATAAAATAAAAAATGAGAAAAAATGCCCTAAATTTTTTTTATATGGCACTTGGTCATTGGTCTCCCAAACATGCGGGATCTTGTCTTAGGCAACTTATAACTCTACTAGCACCTCAATTAGGTCATTTTTCTCATTAGAATAGAAAGAGATAGGGTTGTAGAAGGTTGGAAGCTAAGTGTGGGAGTTCTTCCCCAATTTAGTTTCACTTTCAACCATGGAAATTCTTTTAGAATAACTTATTTTTCAACTAGAACTTCTTAGTTTCATTCATTTGATGTTAGATCTACTCTAATATTATAGATTAAGGTGATTTGAGGAGGTAAAGTGAAGGCTCCATTACCTAGAAGCTTTTGGATTGAGCTTGGTAAGCAAATCTTGCATACTATGGATGATGTGATATATTCTCCTCTTTGATTTTCTCAGATTTCTATGTTTTGATGATAGAAACTCTTTGGAATCTCTGAAAATAGGTGAAAACCTATGCTCTAAGCCAATGGACCTTGTGATTACTAGAATATAATCTTCTCTAATAAGTAGACCTTGCTTACTATGGGTGATTTGATGTGAACCCCTATTTGGATTTCAAATTATGTGATGCTAAACCATATAAACTTATGAAATGTTTGGAAGTCTTTGAATCCAATCCTTTGAATCATCTTAGATCTATGAATTTCAATTTGTTTAGTAAGCTTCCATGTTTCTTAGGCTTGGAATGACTCTCTTCTCATAGGAATCTCTGAAAATTTTGTAGACCTATGATTTAAACTATTAATTCTTGTTTTCTCTTTAGATCTATACCTACTTTGTGAAAGGTTATTGATCTTAGACATTGTGTGGACTGATTTCCTTCAAGAAATTATTTAGAACATGTGAAATTTTAATTTTTGCCATATGAATCTTTGAAAATTTGTGTGAAGTTGTGAATCCTTCAAGATCTACTTTATTTATGATCAATTTGAAAGGTAATATTGCCTTGTCTTTTGTTTAGAATACTAGGAGTGTTATTGGCTGATTTATTGATTCATTGGAATACATGTGTAATTTCTATGTAAACATAATGAACGCATTGATTTTATTGAACTCTATGCCTCCTATGTGATTGTGTGAACCATGTGAACCTTCAAATCCTATTTCATGTTTGAATCATTGACCCTATGAAAAATCTATTTGAATCATTGTGACTCCGAACTTATGAATATTGAATTATAGGCTAACATCGAATCTAAGTGAACCATGTGCCTTTGACATGATTAATTTATGGGAATGTGATGCTTATGATTACTATATACGTTATAGAAACATTTCGATTACTGAAACTATGTGACCCTTCGGACCTATTGATGTAAACCCTTTTGGACTTCAAACATTTAATCCATTTTGGGTGCCATCATAAGGCTAAGTGTAACCATTGATTATGTCAACCTTGACACTGAGCTAAGTGTGTCCTCAACTAGTTGGACCTACTCACAAGGCTAAGTGTGAGAAAGTACTTCAGACATGCTCTTTGGCTCACGGATATTGGCCCTCCTTGGGGTTATAACAAAGACATTGACCATTTTCCTTGAGGTTAAACAAGGACATTGGCTCTACTCGTGGGGTTTGGCACGAGATTAGGAACCTACTCGTGGGGTTGGCCAGAGCATACGAATACTTTACATTGAACCTTTGGACATCGAATATTAGACTTTTTTGAACATTGAACTTTGAACTCCTTTGAATATTGCACCTTATGAATTCCAAACACTGTGAATATCAAAAAGTACTTCGGACATGCTCTTTGGCTCATGAATATTGGCCCTCCTCCTTGGGGTTATAACAAGGACATCGGCCATCCTCCTTAGGGTTATTACAAGGACATTGGCCCTCCTCTTTAGGGTTATAGAAATGACATATAACTTATCCATGGGTTGGCCAGAGCATACAAATATTTTACATTGAACTTTTTGACATTGAATATTGGACCTTGTTGAACATTGAACTTTGGACTCCTTTGATTATTAAACCTTGTGAACTTTGAATATTTTGAATCTTTGAATTATGAATATTGAATATCTAAATATTGTGAACCATGTGGATTCTAAACACTTTGAACATCGAACTTTGAAATTTTCAAAATCATAGAACATTGAATCTCTTAGAACTAACATATGTCATCGAGTTTGTAAGATTTGACCTCCGCATTGAAATATTATTAGAACTTAGATCTTTGTATTAAATCATTGACCTCTATGTGACATGTGACTATTGATATTTTTATACTAGCATGATTATGATTACTACTTCGATATATGTTTAGCTTTGTATTGACCTTTGGACATGTTAGTATTTAGATGTGTGTTTTATATCAGATTATTTATAGTCTGCTAGATTTCTTACAGGTTGGGACTAACCTAGCCATTTATTTTTCAGACTGATTATTGTTGCAGGTCCTCCATTCAAGGGATTGTTATGACATCCACAACTTTCCTTTTGTCTTTCTTATCCTTATTTTGGATATATTTTGGGATCCTCCCTCTTATGTTGGGATCATATTTTCAGACTACTAGATATTTCCCTTTGTATATTTGGGTGAGAGGGTATCCTAGTGATCTCTCTTTTGATCTGATACTATTAGACTACTATGTTCTTTGTGGATTTTAGATTACACTTTCGTACTTTTATCAAACTAAATGTGTATAAGATATTTAAATATTGATTACACTTCCATAATTATTGAAATGTGATTATCGAACTAAATGGACGTAAGGAAATTTAATGAGAACTATGTGGATTGTATGGGATCTCACTTGTGGGCCCATGTTTTGGGTTAATCTTATGTGGATTATTGGATTTTTGAATAGTAACGAATCCGAATCTGGGGCGACATGGATCCATATCAGTGTCCGGTTTAAGGGCGTTACAAGTACCCTTCCCTATCTTCATTTTCTTGTCCCCTTAGACCCCTCTTATTGTGATTAACCCACCTCTGAACCCAGTTGAATAGCCCCATGGTGCGACATAGGGGAGACAATCCTGTTTCTCCTTTTTCAGTTTTATTTTTTAACAAACCATGGTACAGGGACCATAAGTCCCCCCATACTTAAAATTTGGAACTCAAATTTGAATTGAGAGTCACTGACACAGTGATTTATCAATAAACCAAATTTGAGCCCCATATCACATCATTTGACCCCTGAGATGGGTCCCACTTTCTCACTAGAAAAGGGTATTCCTCCCTATCCAGATTGAACAATTGATAATGTCCAAATTTTAATTTTGTCTATAAATTTTTTTTGATTGATTCTTGTTCAATGTATTAACCAACTAATTTATACAGTTATATTAATTTTTGTAGTCCATTTTATTAAGTGTAGGGTATTTTGCCATAATTTATTTTGAATTAAATTTCTGTTGTCATTGTTCTATGTTAAATCTAGTCATTCATTTGGTTTTCTTAATAACTTCTTGTGTATATACTTTTTTGTTCTCAAATTTTAACAGTAACGTTATAACATGCTCTATTAGTTCTCTGCCAAATTTAGGCCCAAGCCCATGTATATAACTCTTGGAATAGGCCCTATAATTTGCTATTGTTTCCAAAACCTGTGCTAAATTGTACATAATCCACACCTTAGAAAATTCCAAATGGGTTCTACCATTGTCCAATGGGGCTAGAATTTTCTAGAGAGTCTTCTAGGATGATAACCCAACTGTCTAAAAATCAGGTTCAAGGGACCTCTTTTGGTGGCCCAAAATCCCAAAAAATAGGCTGCTGGTTTTTAACTTAGAACCAGTACGCCTGATCTTTCACTCTTGTGAAATATCAAACATACTTGAAGATCAGGAGTACCAACTTGAATATCCTACTCTGATATCCCCATGTGTCTAATGACATATAAGAGTTAATAAACCCTCAAAAATCTCGTAGAAGAGATGTCAAGCTTTTGATTTTGTAAAGGCATCAAAGTGGGGCCCATTTAGTCCAGCACACCTAAACTTTCATTCAGTGAAAGATCAGGCATACTTCAATTTTCAGGCGTACCCTAATTATTCAAGCATACTTTATTAAAATAACCCCTATTTCTGTCCCTAGATGTTTGACAACCCACAGTAACTCATAAACATACAAAACTACCAGAATTTACCTTTTAAGTGAATTCCAAAATCTGAAATTGACTCCAAAAGTTAAGTGGGGCCAATCCAAGGCAGTACGTCTAAAATTTCACTCTGTGAAATATCAGGCATATTAATTAGAAAATTTCAATTTTACCCTTTCTAACAAATTAGAAGGTAGGAATAAAATTCCACCTATCCAAACCCTTATTCCAACCTCCAAAACCCTTCTCTAACTTATGAACATAGACTACATCCAATACCAAACATCTAAGTGACCAACACCTGAGTTTTACCTAGGAGACAACGTTGGTGTCATGGCTGCTACGTTAGTGCGATCCGGTTGAGTAATCCAACCTAGCCATTACCTTTCAATCATTCTCAACCTTTTATAAGTCTCCACCTTACCCTAGGGTCATGTCGTACTGGTTCATGACCCAAAGACCCTGACACTTAGTCATAGCTTGGTTAGGTCCATAAAACATTCAAATTTGTATAACATAGTCATGACCCCCTTTCACTAATATATTTGAGTAGCGGGGAGTACTCTATAAGTATATAAACACCCTAAAATGAACCTACCCTAAACAAATCTCATAGTCAGACATATTTGACTACCGAGACTTACAAACCATTAGAACTGCATGCAGTTTGATCCCAACAAAACCCTAGGAACACTGAACTATACAAGATCGGGTATGTAGGCAGCCAGAGACTATGTCTTAGGTGTAATTGCAATGATCACACCACAAGGGTGGTCCAGACTAATAAAAATAAAATAACCATATATACACACATTCGCTTATTGGCACTTGAAAGTTGCTAGATTAGAGGGCTAGAAGTAGGAACTTGTTTTCCATCTCTTTTGTGTGCTTGCATGCTTGGATTAAAACTATTTTTTGTCCTAACAATCAGTTAAGCCCCTAGTGGCCCAATCAGTCATTAGAGACTCAACAACTCACTATTATGATGCAACTGAATGTCTGGTAAGTTATGTTGTACTTTTATTAACAAAGTCAATTATTCATGTCCAATTTTTACATACACATATATACACCGTTAATCATTTTTTTTCAATATTTTTTTATATTTCCCATATCATATTTATTTCCAAATATGCCTCACCTCATTTTCATATTAATTAATGTACCTCAATTTAATTACTCCTTATTAATCTTGATCAAATCATTTTTCTTTTTGTATATAAAATCATACCTCTCAAATCACCCAAAATTCTCTTCAAAATTTTCATAATCTATATACTTTTGAGTTATTTCACATTTCATTCAGATCACCTAATGATTCATATTTCCTAGAGTCAAGTTAATTGCTTCTCATTAATCAAACCATAAAAAAAAACAAATAAAAATTAATTATAAAAAAAGAAAATCATATTTTACTATCACGTTTTCATATAAAATCTATAATCAAACTAACCACTTCCATTAGTAAAATCATTTCGTATATAAGAAGAATAAATCAAAACTTAAATAATGTCCTTTAAACCATTCATCTATATTTAACTTCAAAAAACTTTTGAACTATTTACAATATACCTATTTTCAAGTTATTTGTCATAAATACAAACCATGTGTCTATAAAATTTGCAAACTTTATGCCCACATATTTATCAAAATAAATCAACTTATTCATTTATATTTAACCCCTTAAAAACTTTTTACTTTCAAATTATTCTTGTCCCATTTTCTCTTATATAAATATAAACATAAGCAAAATAAATTAAAACATGAAACCAGATCTCTCAAATTATTTAGAACATTTTTTTCTCATCTTATTCATATTCCCTAAAATTAAACTATCTTGTACATAAGATAAATAAATCAAAGTATAAAATAATATCTTCCAAATTATTCTTCTTAAAACTTTCTTTTCAAATCCATTTCCCACATCATTTTGTATCTATATAATATATGTAAACCATGAAAAGTCAAAACTAATAAGTTCTAATCAACCCATGATGTACTATAGCAGAATCAATAAAAAAAACTCTTAAATCATTTCCTATCCTATTCATTCATTCGGTTAAATCAACAAAATCATTCATTTCAAATTATTTTTCACATAAGCTCAAGTCATTTTTTTCAATTAAATCAATAAAAATATTAAATCATTATGTGTCCTATCAAAAATAAAAAAATAAAAACAATATAAAGTCAGGTTATCTCAAATCATTTTTTACATACTATAAGCTCTCAAGTAATTTATTATTATGATTAAAAAATTAAAAATATAAAATCATTCATCTCAAATTATTTTCACACCCTACAAATTCTCAATTCAGTCATTCATATTTTTCAAAATTAAACTACCAAATCAAATTATTCTATAAAATCATTCATCCAAAATTATTTTTCAAAGTTCTCATATTCTACAAACTCTTAAATCAATACAATGTCCCATTCGTTTCACTCATAATTCCTAAAAATCAAATTAACTAGTAAAGCCATTTTATACATATCTAAAATTAGTAAAAAGAAAATAATTCAACCCAAGTTATTTTTCACAAACCATAAACTTAAATTATATCTTGTATTGTTCAATAGAAACATAATATCATTCATCTCAAAGTATTTTTCACATAAACTCAAGTCATTGTTTTGTCATTCAGTTAAATAAAAAAAACATGAAATCATACTCTAAAATCTCAAGTCACTTCTTGTTCTATTTATTCATTCAATTAAATAAATAAAAACATAAGATCATTCATTTCAAACTATTTTCATAAGTCTTTAATTCATTTAATTCATCTGTTCTAAAAATTAAACTAACTAATTAAACCATTCTATACATATATAAAACAAATAAAAT
>JAOXJP010251294.1:0-15002 GCA_025762735.1 Platanus orientalis
GGAACCCTATAATTATAAATAAGTAATTTATTTTTTAAGTCAAAAGTCAATTATAAGTTTATCCAAACGCTACATTAACCACCCATGACGGTAAAACATGGGACAGGTGGCGAGACACCTAGAGGAGGTTTTAATAATTGGATAAAGGTCGCTAAGAGCATAGGACATTGACAGTAAATCATGAAACCCGGATTTTAGAGGATAACTGAAGCAAAACTACATTCTCTGTCTGTAAATACAATAGAAAGGTAAGAGAAATGATCTCTTCTGACACATCCAACATCAACAACAATGTATCCAATACCAAAATCTTTAGTTTATTGATGTATTTCATTTAACAAGTCCCATCATTAAGATTATTTCAATTTCCAACCTATTGTTTAGTCCAAAAATCTGTAATATCATGTCTGTTTCAACCTATTTATATGTTTGGCACTCAAAAGACCTTAATCCAATGTATAATTTTTTTCGTAAGTATTTTTTTTTAATTAATGCAGTTTTTTTTTCTACAGCACTTTATTTTTGTTGATTAAACATTCTCTAGTTTAGTATTTTCATTGTTATTCATTACTCTTTTATTACTGGTTATTACTTTAAATTTGTTGCATTTTCTGAAGTATTTATTTCCAAGGCAAAAGGAATCCATATGGAAGGACGAATCTTCCAATTCTCAAATCACTTGAGCTAACCAAGTTTAGTGACTGGACAAATGGTTGAAAAGTTTTCTTTTATGATCACACGGTTTGCTTTGACACCTAGGGTTATAGAAAATCCCAAATCTTTTACCCACATGGCATTAGCACACTCACACCAATTTCCAGCCGATAAAAATTTGCGCCCATGTGTCGCTGTGCAGCAAGGTATTGTATCTCGTGCCCATGAGCACGAACAAAGTTTGGATGTTGGAAGCACCTTTTATATTGTACATCATGTAGATGGGACTACAAGAGAAATGATTAGTTGACTGGAATCAAAATTCACGAGTAGAACAAACACAATTGTCACAAAACAAGGCAATGAACAAAAGCCCACGAATAGACTTTATGTAAAACGAGCCGCCACAAGCAAATTGAGTCTACTCATTCCAACAAGCAAAGCCCATGAGCAAACTTAATACAGACCTTTGTTAAGTTTGTTCCTATGCCTCAAGACTAAAGCCCACCTTGGAAATATGTTAAGGTGACTTATTTGGTCCATAAGAGATGGACACATAAAGGGTTGGTGGTCCACCACGCAAGTGAGAAACAGATGAGGATAAGCCCATTATTTCACTATTAAATGGGCTGTTTAGCTCATTCTCTAAGCTTAGATAAATCTGCAAAAAGAGAAGACCCAAGGCTTATATAAAGGTCCAAGAAACAAAGAAAAAAAGCATTAAAGATCTTCATTCTTCTCTCTTTTTGTGTTAGTATTTAATAACAATGGAATCGTTATGTAGCATTTGGATCAATGTATTTTTCCTTTGTGGCAACAACTTGGATCATTGTGTTTGAACCACCACATATAAGCAAGTTTCCATAAAGATTACCCAATTGCATTCGTTGGTGATTTCATTGTCTTTTTTAGTAGGAGGAAAGATAATTTGATGAATTCATTGGATTGACTTCATTCCAAATTTGAATAAATTTTATGAAGTTATAAAGCAATTTTTTGAAACACCAAACATTCGGAAAAGATTAGGTACTAAAATCTGTTTTTCCTGATGTATTAGAATGGCATCAGGGGTGGACACATCAGCATTGAAAAGTGATAAGCACCCCCCAAAAATGAAAGTCATTTTTCAGCACTGATGTGTCAGCCCCCTGATGTCATTCTAATACATCAGAAAAGCAGATTTCCTACCTAATCCCAAGTGGCCCTATCCAAAAAAAATGATGAGAAAAAGAATCTTTTGGCCATGTGGGAGAGAACTGTTGAGTTGAAACTTTGCACATGAGAAGTATGTGAAATGATCAAACACTTGGACCCATTTTGGATTGCTCAGTTTCTGCGTGTAAAAATAATGCCCAATAGGATTCCATACTTAATTTGTCTGAGGAACACAATAGGGCATGCTTAAGGCACAACATGTGCTCGAAGAGCCAAGGGATTCTAAGCTATCCTCTTTTTTTTTGGTTTTTTTTTTTTTTTTGGAGCTCTATACTATCCATCTGAGATGTCAATTACATTCTTGCATGGTCATGTCACAACGGGTTTTGAAGCTTGCCAAAGGCAATTGTACAGTTCCTTTAATACACATCAGTCGCATAGTTCATGTGTAAGGACAGTATAAATAATAACCCTTTTGAGTAATCCAGAATTTGTTTTGTTTTATTTTATTTGTATAAACAAAGCTCGAAAAGCAGCTGTTTTTGTCGCATTACAAAGGGATGAAACTTACAGGTGGAAAGGGAACAACTGCATTTCACATTGGAAAATCTAGTACACAAATGGGTGTGTTTTTTTGGTAGGGCTGCTTAGGCCCGCATATTGTTGCATTCTAGTATAGTATTTACACCACAGGTAGGAGAGGCAGGCATCAACACAATCAACTAGAGAATGCTGTCAGGGGGATTCGACTCCAATAACTCTATTCTGAAGAGGCAATGTCGAGCCACCCATGCAAGGGGGTGTTGGTCATATAAGGTTATGGAATTGACATGAGTGAAGCACTACTGTATGTGAATCGAAATCCTTTTTCCTACCTTACAAGGGGCATGGGAGGCACGATTTCTTGAATTGACTTGACTTGTATTCCTTACCCAAAAAAAAAAAAAAAAAACTGACTTGACTTGTATTTAAAATTGTATTTTGATACAATGAGGGGGCCCTCTCAGTTGAATCTTAATTGTTTAAAATTATGTGAAATTTGAACCACCCCCCCCCCCCCATCTACTAAGTCAATGCCATTGCCCAAGGGGTTGCTGACCAATACAATGTCGACGTAGAAATATTAATTACCTTTTTGTTTTGGTAAATAAGAATATTAATTTCCTCTAGTTGGCCTACAATTATTGAAAGCAACAAGGAGAGAAAAAAAGGATGAGAACCAAAAATTTGTTGGTCAACTAGAAACTATTGCTCCCTTGCTGTTTCTACTCATTTTTCATGTAGTCCCTTTAAGCCTATCTATTTTTTCTCCAATATGGAAAAGCTATTATAGTGCTAATTACTACTTTTTTCTATTTTAAGTGCATATTAAGGGTCCATAATTAAGTTGATGTCATCCAAAGGCTTCTTTGTATATAAAAATACTAATCATAATCCTAGGAATGATTCCTTTTGAAATGAATATTGGCTGTTGGGAAGGTGGTTGTTTGTGGTTTCTTAAAATGACAAAAATGCCATCTTTAGTTCCATTATCAAAAAAAAAAAAAAAATTCCTTGAGTTTAACTGTTTTCCCATACAGTGGGGAGCTTTTATTATTGGGATTTTTATACTTGACAACCTCCAATAGTTTTGTTTAAAAATAAGAATCATCATCATCCAATTGGGAATAAATATTAGAATGTTTTATACGCTATTTTACTCTTGAATCGAATGGTATAATACATGTGCCTAAGTACAAAATATAAGGTTCTCATTCACATTTTCAAAAATAGAAGGCAATGATCATCACCAATGAGACTATGTGCTATCGAACTATCAATTGTTGGATCCACACTGGGGGGTTTAATACTTTACACATGCTATTTTTTAATTATTTCCTAACCTTAAATTTCATGCATACACATAAATAATCTAACCATTCGTACCAGTATTTCAAGATTTTAATGCTTATGCTCCTAGGCTCTGTCTGGTTGCCATGAAAAGCTGGTTTTCTCATGATTCTTGACAAATTTTTCTCGAGAAAATCATTTTAAGCTGTTTGATTGCCGACTGCCATGAAAAGTTGATTTTCTCATGATTCTTTTCTTTTGTGTCTTTGTCTATTCCATTCAAGGCAAGATTTTTTATTTTATTTTGGTAGGGTTATTGGAACTCAAACAACAGCTTCCAAAAGCTGAACCAACACAACTGGTGGAAGAGGCAGCCATCATCAAGAGGATTCGACCCCTGCCCCTCTTTCTTGAGAAGATCGTATTGCAGCCACCCACTGTTACGGCAGCAAACGAGTGTAATCTGACGAGCTCTCATAATTGAGAAACGAAGAAGATTCAGAAGCCATTGAAGTTCCAACCGCACTAGTAATCACAAGCCGTTTTAGATTCTGGGCTTGGATGGTATCTCAAGTGAGATTCAATAATTTAGTTGAGCTGCTTTGCAATCACTACCTCTGTAACATTTATTGTCTGACAGATTCTTGTCATTTTGGTGCTTCTTATCTGAAACCCGCGCAGCTGTATTAAGTCGCAGCCCTTAAAAAGTGAGCCTAAGGTAAGACTGACATAAGGAGCTGACACATCAGCACCAAAAAAGTGACTTACCCTTTTTGGGGGGTGCTTTTCACATTTTAGCACTGAGTAAGCCTCTGATGTCATTCCTATCTTAGGCTGACCTCAGATGGTCCCACCAAATCCTCAAAGGTTTTGAGGTCCGACCATTAAGCTGCAGCAACCTTCCCCTCCCTTACCAAAGCCCCCATGCTTAGGTGGCTGGCTGAGCGGTGAAGATCAGCTAAGAATGGAATTTGCATTGATGTATTCGAATGGCATCAGGGGCCAGACACATCAGCACTGAAAAGTGATAACCGCCCCCAAAAAGTGTAAGTCACTTTTCGCCACTGATGTGTCAGCTCCTTGGTACTGTTAGCACACATTAGTACAAACTGCATTCGTACCTAATCCCAGCCCATGGTTGAGGCATCATTAGGGGTGGCAATTCGTGTTGGCGGGCCGGGTTCGTGTCGTGTTGAGGTAGGGGGTATAAGACTATTTTGCTCAACACTAACCCGACCCATTAATTAATCGTGTCAAAGCTAGTCAACCTGTTTTGACCCAAAAAACGTTTAAGATCAACCCTAATCCACTTATTTTCGTGTTGGGTCGTGTCGGATTCGTAGGTTATGTGGTAATTTATCTTGGCGAGTCGGGTTAGTCGGGTTCGTGTCGTGTCAAGGTAAGGATATAAGACCATTGGGTTCAACCCTAACCCGACCCATTTATTAATCATGTCAAAGCAGGTTGACCTATTTTGACCCAAAACATGTTTAGGGTCAACCCTAACCCGCTTATTTTCATGTTGGGTCGTGTCGGATTAACGGGTCATGTCAAACATTGCCACCCCTACGCATCATCCTTCCTTTGGGAAGGCCGGGGTCAAATCCCCATCCATACAGTGCGAAGTGGTTGCCTACTTATTCTTTAGTATAGGTCTCACCGTGATGGCAATCAATGTTCAAGTGGCCATAAAAAAACAAAAAACAAAACAAAACAAAACAAACAAAACTTTCCCAACCTTTTTTTAGTACACTCACTTAGAGAGCGAAGGATCATTTTAAAACTCCCATTAAATTTGGATGAGGATTTTAATTTTTTTTGTCAATTTGTCATGCTTCTGATACTCATTGCACTTTAATGTAGTTTATCGTATATAGAGGATCCTGAGATGGGGGGAGGACATTGAGGCATCGGGGAAAAAAAAGTGGTAGTATCTGGCCAATGTGTGGCTGCCACGAATCCCCCTGACAGCATTCTGCGGTTACACTATGATAGTTATATGCGATGTTGGTTGGCAAGTCTCACTCTATGAAGCATCTGTATGTGACCCAAGTGGCTTTAGCTCTAGTGGGAATATCCAATTGCATAAGTACTAAAACACAAAACATTGGTCTTTAACGTAACTCAAATTTGGAGAACAAAACAGGGGTCAAATCCCTCCACCAGCATTCTGTTGTCAGTTGTGCAAGTCGCACTCTATGAAGTGATGTCCTTGGACCCCTACCAAAAATAAATAAACTGCTCAAGAGCCTATGAATGTCATAATTTGAGCAATTTCCTCATTTGGTCAAAATTTATCACTAAAAGCCCTTTCACCAAGGAGAATATATTGTTATTGCAATATTAACTATTAAAAATATATATTAAGTTTATTAACTCTAACCTCCCCTATCACCTTAGGGTTTAAGGATAGACTGTTAAGTGCTTCATTTAATATGGTATCATAGCGAGGTTTTAGGTTGCGAGTTCAAATCCACCCTTGGAAACATTTATTCTCCCAAGTCTCGCACCTATTTTCCCCTAGAAGTGCCGGAGTGTGCCACCTATTTTCCACTAGTGCCGGAATGTGCACATTGTATCCAGGAGGGGGGTATTAAAATGTGAGAAAATTCTCTGCATCAGGATCAGTGTTCCATCTGCTCCCAGTGTAGAGGATCTAGCCCCTAAAATATAAGTTAAGTACATTAATTCTAACAACTCATGTCACTTAGGGTTTTAGGAGAGACGGTTAATTACTTTATTTAAGAGCCTGTCCAAAACATATACATTGTATTAAAACTCAATCCCTATGCATCAAACAAAAAATTTCCATAATGCAGCAAAAAGTATGTTACATATACAAACTATATTTGCATATGACAGCTGAAACGGTGGGCCCAAAAGATCTACCTGCCTTGCTATACTGCCTCTCCTAGTGTGGCAATCCTAGACTGCATGTTGGGTAACCCAATGTGGCTAGGAAAAAGTATTTGGAGGGTGTTTTGATAAATATGGCCTTGAGATGACAAAGAATCTAAATGGTTTTGGTAAGTTTCATTATGGAGATATTTACCAAAAGACCCTCCAAATGTTTTCCTTTCTTGTAATTGGCCTTGGTTGGGGCCTGGGGTTATATCTAGCAAACACACCACCAGTATATTTCCTTCTTATGACTACTTTTTTTGTTTGTTTGTTTGCTTGACTAGGGGTTGACAGCACTGTCCATGCAGCTTTAACATACAACCAACATGTGGTCAGTTTCTCGTAAAAAATTTATATTCAAGAAATTCAATTATCAACATTGTCACAAGTAAGAAACATGCCTGTTGTGTCATATAGCAATAGATTGCCCGGTTGAAACTTGTCACATGTGGAGATGATATTGTCAAACACATGGGCCATTTGGGCCTATATACCTACCAACTAAGCTTTCAAATGTTTTTTTTTTTTTTAGTAAATAGTAAAAAATATATTAAAGTAAATCAACATGGTCACAGAATGAGAGGAGAGAGCCATTCAACAAGGGAACCTCCCTCACCTCATTCGCACCAAACTTGACCAATACATCTATAAGGCTGTTACAAGTTCTCCCAACATGACTACAAACAACAAGATAAAAAAAAAGTGATTAAAATATGACAATCTAAAATAATGTTTGCAATGGTCCATGGAGGAGTCAAGTTCCAATTCTTTAAGAGGTAATGACTTCCATTGAGTCACCCTCAATGTTCACTTTCTTAAGTTCCATGAAGTGAGTCGTAGATAAAGCTAACCAAGTGGCTAAACTCTCAGCAACTAGAGCACCACATGTTGTAAGATGACAAGCTTTACCCCAAAATAATTCACCCTCTCCCCCTCTAACAATGGTACCAATCCCAACTTGAGAAGTTAATCCACAAAAAGCTCCATCAAAGTTAATTTTTACTAAATCACGAGTCGTGGGCCTCCACACCAAAGTAGCCGGCATCAAAAAATGGTTCTTGCTTTTTCTAATTTCCTTGAGCACCCTGAAAGAGGCATTAGAGGCATTACTACAATGAATATTTTTTATCAAAAACAACGTGATTTCTAAATTTCCAAACATTCCAACCAAAAATTGCAACCATATTCATCAAGTTCATATGATCATTTTTTGATAAAACATTCAAATCATACAAATATTTAATCCAATCAGTAAAAGACATAATGATCTCATTAGAGGTTCTAAGGGAGAGGGGGGACGCAAACTAAAGAGGGCCACAATCTTACATTTTACAAAGCAGTGCTTGATAGATTCACTTTCCTCTTTGCATAAAGGGCATTGTGGATGATCAACAGTAATGTCCATTTTTCAAAAGATTTTCCTTTATAAACAATATCTCTTTACAGGCATGTGACATAAAATGTTTAACTTTGGGCAAAACATCCATCCCCAAACTTGAAACCAAGGGAAAGGATTGGGAGGAGATGGAATGATCTGTATGCAATTTTAACATAACACAATCTTTTTTTATCAAATTTCTAAATCATTTTATCCTCGTAATCAAAGTTAGAAATGGTAATTTTAATGATTCTTCTCTCATTATCTTAGGAGATTATGGTTCTAATGGGTTGAAGGTTCTAAGTCTTAGTATAAGGGTCAGTGAATTGATTAACAATTCTAATCTCATAAAAATAAAAAATAAAAAATAAAACATCATAAAAGAGCTTAAAGTTAGGGATATCAAAAATCAACCAATCATCCCAAATATTAATAGACCCCCCATCACCTATCTGCCAACAAGTACTTTTACGGAGGAGATCTCTCCCTCTCAAGATATTCTTCTAGGCCTAAAAGCAATTGCTCTTTTGCTTGGCATGGAGGAAAGACACTTTAAGAAAGTATAGAAATTTGAATAACATGACCCACAAATCATCTGGTATGTTTGAAATTTTCAAGCTTGTTTATCAAGAAGGGTCTGTACAGCCCCTGAACCCGGATTCAGATATGGATCCGTATTGCTATAGATTCGGATTCGTTACTATTCATAAATCTAATAATCTACATAGAAATTGGCATAAATCCTAAGACCACAAGTAAAATCCAATAGTTTACATGTCCACATTAATTTTTTTTCTTATGTTCATTTAGTTCAATAATCACATTTTAATAATTGAAGCGTATTCAATATTCACTAATCTCATACTCATTTAGTTCGATAAATGTGTAGAAGTGTAATCCAAAATCCACTAAGATCACAATAGCCCATAAGCATCAAATCGAAATAGAGATCTCACTAGGATGTCTTCTCATCCAAATATACAAAGAAAATATCTATTAATCTAAAAATATGATCCCAATACAAAGAGGGATCCCAAAATATGTCCAAAATAAGGATAAGAAAGATGAAAAAAGGCTATGGATGTCATAACAAGTCCTCGAATGGAGGACCTGCAACAATAATCAGTCTGAAAAATAAACGGTTGAGTTAGTCCCAACCTATAAGAAATGTAGCAAACTATAAATAATCTAAAGTAAAGAACACATTTAAATACTAACATGTTCAAAGATTAATTCAAAGCTAAATAGATATCAAGGTAATAATCACAATCATGCTACTACAAAAATGTCAATAGTCGCATGTCAAACAAAAGCCAATGGTTCAACACAAAAGTCTAAATTCGAATTATATTTCAATGCGAAGGTCAAAGCTCACAAATTTGTTGACATATGTTAGTCTCAAGGGATCCAATGTTCTACGATTTTGGAGTATTCAGAATTTGATGTTCACAGTGTTTGGAGTTCACATGGTTCATAATGTTTGAAGTTTGATATTCGAAATTCAAAGATTCAAAGTGTTCTAAGTTTGATATTCATAGTGTTTGGAGTTCACAAGGTCCAATATTCAAAAGTGTCCAAAGTTCAATGTTCTAAAAGGTCCAATGTTCGATGTTCAAAGGCTCAATGTAAAGTATTTATATGCTCTGGTCAACCCAATGGGTAGGTTCGATGTCTTTTTTAAAACCCCAAGGAGGAGGGCCAATATCCGTGAGCCAAAGAGCATGTCCAAAGTACTTTTTGATGTTCACGGTATTTGAAATTCACAAGATTTAATGTTCAAAGGAGTCCAAAGTTCAATGTCCATAAAGGTCTAATGTTCGATGTCCAAAGGTTCAATGTAAAGTATTCATATGCTCTAGCCAACCCCACAGATAGGTTCGATGTCCTTGTTATAACCCTAATGAGGAGAACTGATATTCGTGAGCCAAAGAGCATGTCTGAAATAATTTCTCACACTTAGCCTTGTGAGTAAGCCCAAAGTTTGCCAAAGGTTCGAAGTCTAAAAAGTGGTTCACATCAATAAGTCCAAAGGTCCACATGGTTTCAATAATCGGAATGTCTCTATAATGTGTAAAGCAGTTGTAAGCACTACATTTTCATAAATCAATCATTTCAAAGGCACATGATTCACTTACATTCAATGTTAATGTATAATTCGATATTCATAAGTTTGGAGTCACAATGATTCACTAAGATTTTACATAGAGTCAATGATTCAAACATGTAATAGGATTTAAAGGTTCATATGATTCACATAATCACATATAAGGTATAGAGTTCAATATATTTCCACAAAAAATCACATGTATTCCAATGAATCAAATCATATAGATCAGCCAATATCACGTCTAGTATTCCAAACAAAAGTTAAGACAAGATTATCTTTCAAATTGATCATAAATAGGATAGATCTTAAAGGATTCATAACTTCACAAAGGTTTTCAAAAATTCACATGAGGAAAATTCAGATTTCACACGTTTTAAAGGATTCCTTGAAGGAGATCAGTCCACACAATGTCTATGATCAATAATATTTCACAAAAATATATGTAGATTTAAAGAACAAACCAAATCTAATGGTCTCAAGCATAGGTCTACAGAATTTTTAGAAATTCCAATAAGAGAAGAGTCATCCAAGCATAAGGAACATGAAGATTTATGAAACAAACTAGAAAATCAAATATCTAATATGTTTTAAAGGATTGAATTCAAATAATTCTAACAATCTCAAAGAATTCTACGTATAGCATCACAAAATCTGATATCATGAGGGATTCACCTTAATTCACCCATAGTAAGCAAGATTCATTTAGTAGAGAAGCTTCAATTCTAGTAGTCACAAGGTTCATTGGCTTAGAACATGGGTTTTTCACATACTTTCAAAAATTTCAAAGAGTTTTCACAAAGATCAAAGAAGTTTAAAAAGAGTTTACATCATAAAACCATAGTAAGCAAGATTTCTTACCAAAGAAACTTCAATCCAAAGTTCAAAGAATTTGATCAAGACTTTTAAGCATTTCAAAGATTTCAAAAGATTCACATACAAACTCCAAAGATTAAAGAGGAATATACATCATCAAATCCATAATAAGCTAAATATTCTTACTAAAGCACAAATTCAAGGTCTCTAAGTAAGAAACCTTCACTTCAACCTCTACTCACACCTTGCTCTATAAAATAGGCATAGTTCTAATATTAGAAGAATGAAAATAGGAGGTTTAGTAGAAAAACAAGCTAATCTAGAAGAATTTTTATGGTTGGAAGTATGACTTACCGAATTAGGGAAGAACTCTAACCTTTTTCTTCAAAACTCTTTAATCCTTACCCTTTTTTGTTTTAAATGGGTTTAAAGACTTCAATGATGCTTTATAAGGGTTTCTCTTACATATTTCTAGGGTTTTAGGTTGAGTTGGGGGTTCCCACATCCCCCCCTCAAAAAAAAATGAAGACAAATCAAATAGGCTTCGAAAAAATGCAAACTGTGTCAATTCGGAACCATTTGGAGAGTGTCGGATCAATCCAAATGGGTAGCAGATCGATCCGGCACTGTTTTGGAAAAAAAATTATGAATATCTTAGAGTCTAGATCGATTCGCTAAGTTTGGATCCATCCGACATGGGTTGGATCCATCTAGATGTCATTTTTTCAAGTTTGATTCCTTTGCACTAAAATGACCATAACTTTCTCTAAAAAAACTCATTTTTGTAAACTTTCCAAAAAGTTATGGATCACTCTATAATTCACTCTGGATTTGTGTCAGTGGGTCCGGAAAATTACCCCAATTCTGTAGTCCTGTCAACACAGACACTTTTTAAGAAAATTGGCATAACTTCTTCTAGGAAACATGTAATTACATACCATTTGTTTTGATGAAAAGTAAACTCCTAGATATTTCTAAAAATATATGGCTTGGTTCTTAATTATCTCAGAGTTTACACAATTATTCATGTAAAGTTATCCTAAAACACACTTGGGGCAGTTTTCGAAATCAATCAGTTCAAGACCAAACTTAGGCTTTACACTTCTAACTTAGTCTAAGGGTTCATAAATCAACCAAAGGTCTGTCTAGAACATGAGAACTGAAAAATTTACCCTTATGGAGGTAGAATTATAGTTTTACCATTTTAGTACAAAGCGGGTCATTACAAGGTCATATTAAAGTTATGGAGATTCCTGAATCCTAACCCACCATCTCTTATGTTTTTATTTTTTTTCCCCAGTTTATCCAATTGATTCCTTCTCACCATTGCCCCACCAAAACTTTCTTTGCATCCCATTAATAGATATGCAATTAGCTTTTGAGATAAGAAACCAAGATGTATCATACGTCGAAATAGTAACTATGACAAATTTGAACATCACTTCTTTGCTAGCGTAGGAGAGTGACTTCCCTTTCTAACTTCAAATCCTATTTTTTGTTCTTTCTTCCATATACGTGAATAGGGAAATTTTGTCTCTACCAATTGAAGAGGGAAAGCCCAATTAATTTCCTTGACTAATGCTCCACTTAATTCCTAAGATGCTATGAACAATTTTTTAAAAACTCCCAAGGGTTCTATTGTTGAAGATGACTTTAAATTTTTCGTGGTTGATCAATTGACCAAAAGCCTGACTAAATCTAGATAGGAATTCTTGAATTTTCTCAATCTTTCTTCTTTTCTTTTTTTTTTTAAGGGGGGGGTGCAGTTAGGAAAATAATACTGTATTTAATTACTTGGGTACAACTTTTGGCGTCATTATGCACTATTTCTTGTAACCAAGGTGGCATTGAACTAGTCATGTTATAGCAACCTTGACCATCTAGTCCATGTCTAGCAAGAGCATAGGCTGCTTTATTTCTCATCCTACCTACATGATTTATTTCTATTAATTCAAAATTAGATAATAAAACTTTGCAACCTTCGACACAATGTCTATTTTCAATTGAGCACTTCTCCAAGTCCCTTCTCATAAAGATGTGATAACCTCCATGGAATCTCCCTCCACAATAAGGTCTTTAACCCCTAGAACCACTATAGTTCGTAGGCCAAAAAGAGCAGCTTCACATTCAATTTGAATAGGATTTCCAAGATTTCTCTGTCTTGATCCAGCAACAATCATCTCTCCATTTTCTCAACCCTTTGGATAGGGATACATCATTCCCATTGGAACCATTAACAAGTACTTTATATGACACAGAAGACATACATTCTCCCACCTACTGTCTCCACTTTGTATTAAATCCCACATTTTCTATAAATCCAAAAATCATATTCCATCCCACTCTATGATAGATTTTACTCATATCAATTTTAATTGTCATGTGATGTTGTTTGGAGAAGAAAATGAAGCATCTCTTGGGGAATCAAGATATTATATGATATTTGCTAAGTTTTCAAATGTTGAAGTGCCCTTTGTGCATAGCTTATGGAACAAAGTTGTTACTCAAGTCACATTATAAATAGTGCCAAACGCCCCGTAGAGACTAGTATAGGTGCTTGTGCGTAGTCAAGAAAGAGGTCTAGAGTCAAATCTCCTAACAACATTCTGCAGTAGATTGCATTGACATCTACCTCTCCTGCCTGTAACGAGGGTCCCACACTAGTGATGCGGCTGTCTGCAGGCCCAAGTGACCCTACCAAAAAAGTCACATG
Organism: Platanus orientalis; assembly: GCA_025762735.1. Lineage (NCBI taxonomy): Eukaryota > Viridiplantae > Streptophyta > Magnoliopsida > Proteales > Platanaceae > Platanus > Platanus orientalis. The sequence goes on from JAOXJP010251294.1 coordinate 13,552, forward strand.
ACAAGTATTCCAAGTGACTTTACCCAAAAAATCACATTAATAGGACAAGTATTCATCATGTAGGAGTACTGTCATTACATAGTGTTAATCAGTAAAAGGCCCTCCTATATGCCTGTTAGTGGCAACAATACCCCTAGCTATTGGATTTGTGTGATCTTTACATCATATGATCAAAGCAACTAATATGATCCAGACACTTCTATGACACACAATTTGCAAAGCTGTCAATGCAGAACATTCGTAGGAAAGGATTGATGGTCTCTTAAATTATATGATAATCACGGACACTAATTAATGACATTTAAGTAGAGAAACTTATTATCAGATTGGTTCCTCCCTTCATTCTGTCTTATGCAATTCCCTCTTTTTTGTATTTAAATGAAGAAAGCAGCACGAATTTGCATTGGTTATTCGAGTGTTGATAATGAAGAAAAAGTAGAGTTGCAAATACTAACAAAAAGAAGAAAAGGTAAGGTGTAGTGGTAGATGAAGCAAGAGTTTTTCATTGGAGAGGGTAGATAGGATTTTCTAACGTTTAGAGAAGAAAAAATCTTGTTGCATAGAGAATATATGGGGGCTTTCTGGCTTGAAGAAGAAATAAATGAACTGATTCCTGGAGATTGGTCTCATTTGCAATCGCCTGTTGAAGTCATATTGGAATAAGTGATGTGGAGCCTACTTGCATACTTATTTCAATTCAATTATGGTCTCATTGCATCTTTTCAAGCTACATATAGAAATTAGAACCATCAATTGGGTTTGCTTTAGTAAACTACAGGGTGAGTAACTAAAATATTTAGTAGAAATATATACAATAACTCACAAATTTAGCCCATTAATGTGATAATTACTTAATTAGTCATCCAATTTGTGTTTTTTTCTCCTTTTTCTTGTGACCCATAAAAGAGGTGCACTTTATAATGAATGCTCTGAATCCGTAGATGCTTCCACCAGTTGGTCTATGATTTTTTTATATTGATTAGAGAGAAAGAGAGGGGGGAGAGGGGGAACTGGCTTAGCCATGCAACTAAATATCAGAAAAGATAATCAGAATAAACAAAATGTTACCTACCATGGTTCTTGTAAAATTTGTGGAATATATGGCATTTTGATGGTGGGGAAAAAGTTATGTTCTTACTAGATTTGAATTCTTAATTATGGTCTCCCTTTTGATAAACTTTAATTCTTTAGATTAAAAAACTATCTGAACTTGAAATCTGTTAATGGAACCTTTTATAATTTCTCCCTTTATCTTATTCTTTGTCTTGGGTTTCATGATTATGACTTAAGGGTACTTCTTATTTCTACCCACTCTTGCTTGAACTCCTTACCTCCATGTTGTCCCATGTAGTGTACTTTTCTTATTAGGCATTACTGTTGCCTTCCATATCTCCTTTCCAAAAAAGTTACTCTCTCTCTCTCTCTCTCTCTCTCTCTCTCTCTCTCTCTCT
>JAOXJP010251294.1:15012-36665 GCA_025762735.1 Platanus orientalis
TGTTTTCTATATATTTTTTACAAAATTTTTTCTCTCTCTCTCTCTCTCCCCCTCTTCTCTCTCTCTCTCTCTCTCTCTCTCTCTCTCTCTCTCTCTCTCTCTCTCTCTCTCTCTCTCTCATTTGTGAAGCAACACCTGTACTTTGATTATGGGCCACACTACTTGTAATTCAAAGAATCAGAAGAGGGATCATGTCGAAGATGGACAAATGATATATTCTCCTCCCACCCTCTTCCTCAACTCTCCCACAATCTCAAGACTTGAAAGGCATCTAATCATAAAAATAAATTTTTTAGTTAGGGTGTCAGTGAGCCGAGCTGAGCAAGCTTTGCCCAGCTTGGTTCAGGCCAATCACATGTGGGCATGCTCAGGCTTGGCTCGTGCTCATTAATCCCAACATCCAAATGGCCCATTAGCCTAATTTGTCTAATTTGAACATTACTATTGTCACAATATATAGATAAAAAAAACCAAGCTTTTAATTAGTTGAGATTTTAGCAAGCTGAGCTTAGTGAAGCTCGGCTCAGGCTCACCTAGGAAACGTGCTTAAATAAAAGCTCAGGCTTGGCTCACCAAGCTTAAAACAAGGCCCAGGCTCAGCTTTTAACTAGCCAAGCCGAGCTAGCTTGGCTCATTGAAGCCCTTCTTATAATTGTGTTTATAAATAATAAAAAGGTCAGCAGGACCCATGAAGAAACGGTTGAAAATTTGGAATGGTTGTCCATGCATGATTGAAGCACAATGATATACTCAGCTCACTATAATAATGAAAAATTGAACCATCCTTCATGGAAACATAATGCTGCTGGTGGGAATTTCTTGCTTGGTGAAGATCATGAGCTTGTGGCCCAGCCTTAGCTCTTCTGTTGTTTAGTACAAGAAGGACAAAGGACATTCCCATCAAACTAATATGTTCTATTCTCGAAGTGTGAGAAGAAAGAATCCTATAAGATCTTGGGTGTCTCCCTTGCAGATCTTTCTCACTATGGGGCTTTGTCAAAGCACATGAGTGGTTGAATTCCTAGTGGTTTTTCAAAAATTCCATGGCAACCATGGTTTGGGTTTAAACTTGTGACTTTAGCAAGAAGACATTCCTTTGTTATTATAAGATGTTGAAAATTGCTAGTGGACGTGAGTATATAAAGAGTGATGGGAGCATTTTCTTCAAAAGCTACAAGCACTGCATTTCACTTTTTATGATAAATTCTAAACGCGTGGGTAAAGTTATATGGAAGAAATCATTGCCCACAATAAGAGGACCACAAGAGATCCATCTCTTTCTCTCCCTCTCTCTCTCAGCTGGGCCTCGATGGGCTATATTCTGCTTGGGCCCAGCCAAATAAAATAGAATCAAACCATTGGACTGATCCTTATCTAGTCAGTCAATAGTCTAATTTTGTCCTGTCATCATACAGTAATGGGCAAAGAATAGCGAAATGATCCGATTGTCGGAAGGATTGGATACATCCGCTCTAGCCGGGCTTGTGCTATGGCCGACCGACGTGACTCTCGATCGATAAGCAGATGTGCTTGTAGGTCAATGAAAATAGAGTGCACCTTAAACCAGGGTTTGGGACCCTGGAACTAAGAGAATCAGTCCTATCTCAGGCCTAGATATGTTAAAAACTCAATGAACCATTAGGCTGGTCCATTTGAATAGGCCAAATGGATCAACCCATCTGGTTAAACTGTTGATCCAGACTTCAAGTTAAACCTTTTTAGCATCTTTTGAGGCCTGAATTCTCACAAGCTTGACCCAGTTTCTCTAAACCGGTCCGACTGTAATTGGATCAACCACAATCTGGGTTCTGAAACCTTGCTTGAACTTTAATGGCAAAAAGCACCATGTTGTAATTTCCAGGCTCAAAGAAAAGATTGTGACTTGAAATCAACTCTATCCGACTCATAATTGGCATTGTTGACTTACCAGTTATGCAAACATACTCATGAATTATATCCAAAGTGTTAAGTTACCAAAACAATCATTGTTTTCTCTAAAGTCTTAGGAGTTCAATTTGCAACCAACCACTTTCTGACACCACCCAACAACAATTTGCACAGTAGTATTTCATACTTTGTTAATATACTATTTTGCCTGTGTTTTTTTTTATTAAAGGAAGAACAGTAGTAGAAGTAATAATAATAATAATAATAATAAACAAAGATAATGAAACAATAGAATAAGTTGGATGGAATACACTCACTCCAATGATTAACAAGAGATGTGTATACTAGGTAATATTATTGGTTACAAATCCGACGCACGATGAAATACTTGGATCTAAGCCCTTTGGTGAAGATGTCAGCAACTTGATCATTAATAGAAATAGAGCGAACATCAAGATCTCGACAAGTTATATGTTCATCAAAATTGGATTTATATATTATGTTCATTTTGAGAACAATTTTAGTAAATTCACCTGGATATATCCTAATGTTTATAAATCAGATGCTTTACCTGTTATTCAGAAAAATTTTATCTCATGTTGAGAATTTGTTAAATCACAAGATAAATTAATTTCAACATGAATAGGATGGTAAATACAGGAAGCTCTACATAATTTTAGTAAATACATACAATGCTTAATCTTCAAACATCTTCCAACCATGTATTTGCGGAATTAGTCATGAAAGGCATAAAGGTTGCAAGTAAAATTTCCTAACTTCAAGCACAATTGGTTCATTGCTTGATTTGTCTGGTTTAAGTAACAGCTAGCAGGATATTTCTAGGTTTTGAAACCAAACCCTCTCCTACTCCAATTACACTTACCCCCTATTAGCTCCATTTAGGGGCAGGATAGGGAGAGGCACCGATTTAATCCACCTCATTACCATCCTTAAAGACAGTTTCCAATCGTTTCAGACAAAACCTTAATGGCTAAGATGAGAGAAATCTGAAAGTTGCTTGAATAGTCTCAGAAAATGAGTGTGTTTCTGAGTGGCAAACAGATGGGCTAAAATGATTTTTTTTGAGGGGAAATTGTCCCATTTCCTTCACCAGTTTGTATTCAATGCGAGCCTCTGCATCTGTTTCCAAAGAATGAGCCAAAAAGTGAAGGAAAGTAAAATAAGTTATCTAAATATTTTTTGTTTGGCAAGGAGAATTGTGGGAAAGGAGAGAGCTTCACTATGCAGTCTGCACACATCTAATGGCCTAGAAAGTAATGGGAAAATTTTAACTCTTTTTTTAACTAAAAATATTTCACTTATGCCTAACAAACAACATAATTCATCAACTGCAAGGTAACCCAATGTCAACTCTTTCTATTTACATCTCAAAGGCCAGAATCACTCAGAAGAAAAAAACTGCATCCCTTGGCGATTTGTTCAGCCATAGTCATCTGTAGAATACTAATCAGAAAGGGATCTTTAGAGATTGAGATAATAAAAAGCGCTTAAAAAATTAATAAGGATCTAAAGCATTGATCGAAACAAGAACATAAAAGATGCTCCAAAATTAAGGTGATCTGCATGTAAATGTAATACCCATGAACAAATATCAAATGGATCAGTGTTATATTGGCCGGATCAGCATCACCGGCATCAAACAGGTGAAACTGTATGATTTTCAAAGAGTATTTCCAGGGCCAAACAGATAGCAAAATAAAACATTCCCAAGGAAATCATACAGTTTCCCTGGGAAAGTTTGGATTTTACCACGTAACAAATATGGTTAAGAAAAAATGCCACCAACTGCGTTTTTAAGAGGTGTTAAACTTTGAGGCAGTGGGGTGCTAAAATATCTCAAATGGGAAAATTATTAATTGCTGTAAATTTTGAGATGGGGTCAGGATCCAAGATTAGGTATTCAATTCTCAAAACCAGCGCTGCAGTTAAAACTTAAGAACGACATGAATTGGAGTAGAAGGGTTTGGAGTCGAGGATTAATGGGTAGGCCTACAATTCTTCCTCTGATGGTAATTTTAGATCGACTTCCATTAAATCTCAATTCTTCGGCTTTGGGAAACAAAAAGCAGTTTCTGGGTTGAACCTTGGCAGAAGAAGGAATTGAACCATCCAAAAGGTAGAAAACATTTCTTAGCAATTTGTCCAGGCTTTTCCTATCAGCCCAAAAATTAAAAAAGGAAAAAGTACATCGATAAGAAAGGCTTTCACTAAACACAGTTAAAGCCACTATGTCATCATTTTGTATTCATCCCCTAGCTCAAAAGTGAATTTGGCTTAAATTGTTCTGCTTCAATTCCCATTGCAATTGACTACCATGCTCGTACAAACATTTTATTCATGTAAGACATGAATGCACCCATTCACTGAATGCCCCCTTCATTAACTTTTTGCTTCCAAGCATCATCTATCATTTCACCTTCGTATGTATTACTTAGACTACTACCCAAATGACCTTCAATGACAAGCCAACTTAAATTAAATCCGAGGGCCGGGGGGGAGGGAGCCAGGGACGAGAGGGGAGGGGAGAAGGTGGATGAGTAGAAAGAACCCCAAGCATATAGGACTCGTAGGATTTCACAACAAAAGTGACTAAAACCCCTGACAATATGAAAGAATAAGGTAAATTTGAGTGTATATATTCCTGCTACAAAAGAACCACAGCATAAGGGTTAATTACATAAAAACATGAAAAAAAGCATGGGAAGTAAAAACATGAAAAAGAAAAGCATGGGAAGAAAAAACATATGATCCTCCCTCCTAGAGAGAATAATCACTCTAGTTTGCTTGTCGATTCACTTTTAGATATGGCAAAGCACCAATCACATTGTCGTAGTCACTCCGGTTAACTGGGTGCTGTAGATGATAATAACCACAGAGATGTCAGAATGCATATAATAAAATTGCCTTAACAAAAGTAGAAAATGCAATGGCAAACCAAAGTTGGAAGGAAAACATTGAAGTTTACATATAAGGACACTCAAATTTGAATAAAGAAATACATGGCTGATGAACACAAAATGCTGAAATCGATTTTACATGGAATACATAACTAAAATGCTGAAATGGATTTCAAATTGAATACATAACTGCTGCTGTTAATAAATATGCATAAAAGTTTCTCGAGATGTAGTTCCTTGGAAAAGTACAATGCAAAGCTTAACCATGCTACTTCAAGAATTCATTGACTCAGCTCAACTTAATCAAGACTATGGGAGGGACCATCTACTTGGTCCATAGGATTAACACCAAAAGCTCTCATCAAGAAACACCTCTATTAAATGTTCTTGATGAAAAAAAAAAATCTGAGAGGCTCAAGAATCAAACAAAACAGACTTAAGTTCAAAACCTTGATTATGCACTCAATTCGAATGTAAGAGATCATCAGGACTAAATCAGGTTTGACTTTTATCTAAATTTAATCTAGTGTAGATCTAGGTGTTTCAATAACTCAACCCAAAATCCAAGGTTTAGGGCATGACTATATAAATATATTTTTATTTTTACATTTTGCAGTTTGTTTATTGTTATTTACTTAAAAAAGAATCAATATAAAATCTGGGAATTGACCGAGCACTATTAGATATGAATGCCATGCATGTTTAATTGTCTCAGCAGTCACTCTTGGCAGAATCTAAAGGAATCGGGGTAACATACATGGCAGCAATCAGTGATATAATAGGTTTAGCAGAGAGCCACAACAAGATGCACAAATATGCCTGGGCCATTCTCTTAATTTGTTAGCTATAAGACATTATTATCTGTTTCCTTTCTTCAAACTGTTAGTACTCAAACCCCTTTAGTTCCAATGAGAGATGTAACAAGAGATAGGCAATTGTAACAAAATTCAGCAACCAAGGTATCCTCATTGACACACCTACAAAGATCATTGTCCTTGGGGGAAAAAATGCATGACAAGCATGAAGTTCTGCCAAACACAGGTCATTGCATGCCAGAGAACCACTGTGTGCAAATCTTTTTGTTATTTCCTTTGGAATCCTTGTGTGAAACACTCTCTGCGATGAAAAAGAAGCTGACATATGGTGTGTTGGGGTTAAAAGTGTCAAAAAAGTGCTCAGTTGAAAAAGTAGGTGTCCAAAAAGAGTCACGAAATCCAAAAACACATCACGTGTCAATCTGTGGCACGTTTAGAGGTTCATAGACACTTTTTGATCGCAGACAATCATTCTCCATTGGCACCATATGTGGAATTTGGTTTTCTAGTAGATTGTGATGAAATTGACTGTTAATTTATCATTCAAGGGTCTCACAGTAAGGATCATATTGATGGTTCATGGTAGCAGATTTCATGAAACAATTAAAGAATTTAGCATTGAGAGGGTGCAATAGCAAACAGGAGATAAGAAGCAAATGTAAAAAAAATAAAAAATAAAAAATAAACAGCATAAAGAAAGATTGATATATCTAACGATCTATCATAATAATTTGTTGAGGACAGTAAAAAAATTTTAAAGAGAGAGAGAGAAGGGGGCTCTAACAAGAAGACCCTCTGATGCAACAGCCTATGAGATAGCAACAACCATCCTTCTTGATGGTCTCGGCCACCTTAAACAAGTATCCAAACAGCCCAACCTTAACCTAGCACCCAAACACAGCCCAAGCAAACCTAGAATCCAAACAGCCCATTCAAGTTATCTTAACCCATTGCCATGATCCATTTCCCATTATTGTTGGAGTATAGTCTGATGCAAGCCTGAGGCGGAAGGAACCAAAGGATTGAGTTCCAACAGCATCAGATCAATCCGACCTGCCGGCAGATCAATCCCGACCCTTTCAGGAAAAACCAGAACTGCAGACAATAGGCACTAGAGAAGTGCCAGATTGATCCGACTGATCAGCGGGTTGATCTGACCGACCTGAATCAATCCGACTGGTCGACAGATCGATTCAACGGCTACGAGACAAATTTGGAAAGTCCGTGGGTGCCGGAAAACCTTAGTTTCGGGGTGGGATCAACTTGTATGATCTATATAAGGTTTTTATTGTTGTCTAGGGTTTAAGAGAGAAAATATTGTGAGAGACTGAGAAATAACTCTAGTAATCTTCCCCAAATAATGAAGTTTTTCTGCGGCTTCGTGATTTCCCGCAAACTTGGAGTTTTCTACATAAATCCTTGTGTTCTTGTGGTGTGTTAGTAATTAGATTGTATTTACCTTAATTATTATTGTTTCTTCTTATTTGGTTTGTTTGGTAGGCTTTTGGTTTAAACCCCCAACAATTGGTATCAGAGCCAGGTTTTTGGAAAGCCGGTTTCAATAAGCCAAGGAAACTAGAGACTTCGTTTTAAATGGGAGCAATGGGGACACAAGCGGATGAATCCACAAAATTTGGGATTGAAAAGTTCAACGGTACGAACTTTGCACTATGAGAGATGCAAAAAGAGGATTTCCTGTACCCGGGAAATCTCTATCAACCTCTTTGAGGGAAAGCAAAGAAACCCGAGGTGATGTTAAAAGCAGATTAGGAGGTGCTCAACAAGAAGACCCTAGGTACAATTAGACTTTCTTTATCGTCGTCGATTGCTTTCAATATTTTCAAAGAAAAAAACACTAAATGTCTCATGATAACCCTTGTGTGAATAGGTTGTTTCACATGAAGATGAGTGAGGGAGGAACCGTTGCGGAACACCTAAACAAGTTCAACACGGTCACAATTGCTTCTTCTTGTTTGGTTTGTTTGGTAGGCATTTGGTGTAAACCCCCATAACTGGTATTAGAGCTAGGTTTTTGGAAAGCCGGTTTCAATAAGCCAAGGAAGCTAGAGACTTTGTTTTGAGTGGGAGCAATGGTAACACAAGCGGATGAATCCACAAAGTTTGGGATTAAGAAGTTCAACGGTATGAACTTTGCACTATGGGAGATGCAAAAAGAGGATTTCTTGTACCAGAGAAATCTCTATCAACCACTTGAAGAGAAAGCAAAGAAACCCGAGGTGATGTTAAAAGCAGATTGGGAGGTGCTCAACAGGAATGCCCTACGTACGATTAGATTTTCTTTATTATCGTCAATTGCTTTCAATATTTCCAAAGAAAAAAACACAAAGGGTCTCATGGCAACCCTTATGTGAATGTATGAGAATCCATCTACATCAAATAAGATATTTTTAATGAAGAGGTTGTTTCACATGAAGATGATTGAGGGAAAAACCGTTGCGGAGCACCTAAACGAGTTCAACACAGTCACAAGTCAATTGACCTCAGTAGACATCAACTTTGATGATGAAGTTTGAGCCTTATTGATCATATCCTCTTTACTAGAGAGTTGGGATGGCCTTGTTATGATGTTGAGCAATTCCTCAGGTTCAGGCACTATGAAGTTCGATGATGTGGTGAATATATTACTAAATGAAGAAATCCGCAAAAAGTCAACAGCAAAAGCATCATCAAGTGGGAGTGCACTAATGTAGAAGGAAGATGAAGAACTGCTTAAAGAGAGAAAAAACCGTGGGAGATCAAAATCTAGAGCAAAATCTAAGTCCGCAAAGCTACATGTAGAATACTGGAATTGTGGAAAGAAATGACACCTCAAAAAGGACTGTTGGACATAAAAGAAGAAGACAAAGCAAGGTAACAATAAGGAGAATGCAGTTTCTGCAAATATTGCAGGTGATGTTGTTAAAGATGTTTTGATTTTTGACTGCTTTTGGCGCGTCCTTTCATGCCACAACAAATAAAGAATGTCTCAAGAATTATCTGTAAGGAAACTATGGCAAAGTCTATCTTAAAGACAATACTTACAACATAATTGGAAAAGGAGATGTTCGATTTAACCTACCTAATAGAGGTACATGGTTGTTGAATGGTGTGAGACACATACCAAGCTTAAAAAAGAATTTAATTTTTGTTGGTCAGCTTGCAAGTTCGGGACATACAACTACTTTCATAGGAGACATGTGGAAAATAACCAAAGGTGCCTTGATGATATCTCAAGGAAAGAAGAAAGGTGCACTCTATTTAACTGAAAAGCAAGACTTCATTGATGTAGCTGAAACAGGTGTTAATTTAGACACATGGCACTGTAGACTTGAGCACATAAGCGATAAAGAAATGAAAATTCTCCATAGCAAAGATAAGCTTCTAAGGTTTTAAGGTTCTAGACTTGGAATTTTGCGAAAACTGCACTTTGGAAAAACAGAAAAATATCAACTTTTCTAAAGTAGGATGTCAAAACTTCAAAAATTAGAACTGGTTCATAATGATATATAGGGACCAGCTCAGGTATGTTCACTTGATGGTTCTTACTATTTTGTTACTTTTATTGATGATGCAACTAGAAAACTGTGATTTTATTTCCTGAAACATAAGTCTAACGTACTTGACGTGTTTAACAAGTAGAGAGCTTAGAGGATTAAGGCTTAAGTGCTTAAGGTCTAACAATGGAGGGGAATATATAGCAAAGAATTTGAAAAGTTTTGTGTTTTAAATGAGATCAGAAAGGAAAATACAATACCATACGCACTGCAACAAAATAGTGTAGTTGAGTGGATGAACAAAACAATTTTAAAGCGATCCAGAAGCATGAGGTTGCATGCGGGATTACCCAAATAGTTCTAGGCAGATGCAGTTAACACAACCACATACTTGATAACCAAAGGACCTTCAGTACCATTGAATGGTGGATTGCCCGAAGAAACATAGATGAGAAAAGTGGTAAGCCTTTTACACCTCAAAGTATTTTGTTGTATTTCTTATGTTCATGTTAATACTGAACAGAGAAAAAAGTTAGATGCGAAGTCAAAGAAGTGCACTCTCATTGGGTACGGTTCTGATGAGTTTGGATACTGGTTTTGGAACAATAAAAACCAAAAAGTCATTAGAAGTAGGGATATAGTATTCAATGAAAATGCAATAAATAAAGACAAGGCATAAGAACATCAAGGCAAAAAGGGGTTAGTGGAACTTAAGGACGTTTCTAAAGGTGAAGAACAAGAAGTTCAAAGCAATAAGATGCTATAAGAAAACCAATAGATAAAGCCTTAAACACCTACTTCGGAATTAAGGTTTTCAAGAACACCTAAGCTAACTCAAAGATTTTCTCATTCGTTGTACTATTTGTTGTTGATAGATGGGATAAACCAGAATGCTATGATGAAGCATTAGAGGTTGATGCAAAAACTAAGTGAGAGCATGCTATGAATGAAGAGATGAAGTCCTTAACTACAAACCAAACACGAGACTTAGTTCCACTACCTACAAGGAAGAAAACACTGGACAACAAATGGGTGTGCAGGTTTAAGAAAGAGCATGATGGAAGCAAGAGATACAAGGTCAGGTTAACTATGAAATCAACAAAGGAATAGTGTTGACTACTCTAAACTTTTCTCCGGTTGTGAAGATGACCACCATTAGAGCGGTGCTAAGCATTATTGCAATGGAAGGCCTACTTCTTGAGTAGCTGGATGTAAAGACTTTTCTTCATGGTGACTTGGAAGAAGACATCTACATGCAGTAGTCACAAATGTATGAAATAGAAGGCAAAGAGGAAATGGTGTGCAAGTTCAAGAGAAGCTTATATGGGTTAAAATAAGCCCCAAGGCAATAGTACATCAAATTTGACAAGTTCATGACAGAGATTAGGTATAGATGATGTCATGTGGACCATTATGTTATCACAAAACCTTTGATGACAGGTACATTATTCTACTTTTGTATGTTGATGATATGCTTGTGACAGGTTCAAGCATACATGAGATAAACAACTTGAAAAAACAGTTGTCAAAAGAATTTGAGATAGACTTGGGAGCAACTAAACAAATTCTTAAAATGAGAATCACAAGAGATAGGAAGAACCATGAGTTAAGATTCTCTTCGACAGAATATGTTGAAAGGGTGCTTAGCAGATTCAATATACAAGATGCAAAACCACTTAATACCCCACTGGCTAGTCATTTCAGACTAAAAAATATTCCCCTACGATTGAAAATGAGAAGGATTATATGTCCAAGGTTCCATATGTTTCAACAGTGGGCAGCTTAATGTATGTCATGCTCAGTAGTAGACCGGATATAGTTCAAACAGTGGGAGTTTTGAGCAGATTCATGAGTAAACTCGAAAGGATGCATTGGGAAGCAATTAAGTGGATCTTGAGATACTTGAAAATAACCACTAACATGGCTTTAAGTTTTGGAGGGAATAAAGTACAACTACAAAGTTATGTAGACTCAGACTTGTCGGAAAACAAAAACAAGAGTACAACGAGGTATGTGTTTACCTTGGGAGACACAGCAATCAGTTGGATGTCTCAACTGCAGAAAATAGTTGTGTTTTCTTCAGCGGAAAAAGAATACATTGTAGCGACAGATACTATCAAGGAATTGATTTGGTTGAAAACCCTTATGGATGAGTTGGGAAAGAAGTAAGAAAACAGCAGACCATTTAGCAACAACTAGGGCACTATTCATCTTGCAAGAAACTCGGTCTTTCATGCCAGAACCAAGCATATTGATAGAAGGTATCACTTCATAAAGCCTCTCCTGGAAGAACAAGTGCTAAGGTTGGAGAGGATCCATACAAATGATAATCCAACAGACATTCTTACCAAGGTGGTGACAGTTCAAAAATTGGAGCTTTGCAAAGCTTCAGTTGGTTTTCATGAGTAGAGATAAAGATGTAGAGCCACAAGAGATTCACATAGAGGAAGAGGTCTTATCGTAGGTACAGAAGCTAGACAACGGAAAGAGAGCATCAATCTCCAAGTGGGAGATTGTTGGAGTGGAGTCTGATGCAAGTTGAAAGCAAAAGGAACCAAAGGATCAAGTTCTAGCAACGTCGGATCAATCAAACCTGTTGGTGGATCAATCCAGACCCTTTCAAGAAAAACCAGGCCTACAGACGACTAGCATCAAAGAAGTGTTGAATCGATCCAACTGGTCGGCCGATCGATCTGACAGCAACAAGACAAATTTGGAAAGTCCATGGAGCGACAGGAAACCTTGGTTTTGTGGTGGGATCAACTTGTATAATCTATATAAGATCTCTATTGTTGTCTAGGGTTTAAGAGAATAAAAATATTGTGAAGAGTGGTTTTGTGAGAGATTGAGAGAAAACTCTTGTAATCTTCCCCAAATAGTGAAGCTTTTTTTGCGGCTCCATGGTTTTCCCCCAACTTGGGGTTTTCCACGTAAACCCTTGTGTTCTTGTGGTGTGCTTGTGGTTAGATTGTTTTTACTTTAATTATTATTGTTTCTTCTTGTTTGGTTTGTTTAGTAGGCTTTTGGTTTAAACCTCCAACAATTACCAAACCCATGATCCATTTACCCTAACCCGTGACCCATTTATCAATGATCGAACTATCTATTTACCCAACCCATTCAACAAGTCAAGGACTTTTTACCTTCTCATTTAAAGCCATTTAGTGTTTATTTGTAGAGAATGAGCATAATTAGTGTATTTTTCTTATTTCCTAGTAGAAAGTAGGCACAATTAATGTGTTTTGCTAATTCTATAAAGTATAGTTATAGAAAGTGGGTACATTTACTATGTTTTGTTGTTTTCTCATGTATTTGTTGCTTTCCCATGTAAGGGGGTTACATAGTAGGTTTTGTAGTATTTTTCTTTATATATTAGAGAAATGAAATGAAAAAAAGCTTTGAACTGAATTTTAATTGAGATGTCTCTCTATATTCTACCAGGTGTTAAAGTTGGCTAGGTGAGTGATTTCCTAGTTAGAGACTTGAGGAAACCGTCTCTAGATTATGAGTGATTCCAATCTTAGTCGGTTGAGTGATTCCCAACATATCTTATCTCTTACTTAAAGCCTTTTGTGCTACATCAAATTGGCATCAAAGCAAGCAGACCCTTGTTTTTGTGTTGCATCAAATTGGTATCAGAGCAAGCAGCCCCTCTTTTTGTGTTGCATCACCCTCTCTCCTTACTCTTTTGTTCTCGTAATGGAGGCTCTTTTTGCTCTCATTGATGAGGTGGATGATGATCATATTATAATAAGTCTGAACTGTACTACTACAAAGGTATCACATCTTACCTTCGTGGATGATATTCTAGTCTTTATAAGAGGTGATGCAGGTTTTGCCCTTGTTACCAAACAATGACTCTTCGAATTCTATTATTTTTTTGGTCTTGATGCCAACCTCAACAAGAGCAAGGTCTATTCCAGCCACATTCCACCTACTATTAAAACTCAAATTCTATCCATTCTTGCCTATGAGGAGGGCCAATTTCCTGTTAGGTGCCTCGGGCTCCCTCTCACCTTGACTAAACTCTATAATATGAATTGTCTCTCGCCGATTACTAATATCCAAAACCATATCCAATCATAAAAAATGAGGGTTCTCTCATATGCTAGCCATCTAGAGGAAGATCCCAGGGCTTCACCCCTTTGCTAGACTTCTCATTACCCATCGCATTGGGGATAGTACTCTCACTTCTATATGGTTTGACTTAGCATCAACTTGGTTGTCTCCAAGTACTCTTTGATGATAGATTTAGGTATGATTCTACTTGCCTATGGTGGCTGAGCTGATTAGGGATGGAATCTAGCACCCCCTCAAGAAGATTCTCTAGTTAATAGACTTGTCTAGAATGAGCTGCAAAGCATGGATCTCCATCTTCTTTAGGTCACCGATATTATCACTTGGACCCCTTCTGTTTCGAGATTTTCTCTATCAAAGACAATACTTTAAAATCTCAATGCCACCAATTCCTTTGTACCAGCTTGTATATCCCAAGGTTTGCATCATATGACACTCCTTTATTGTTGAAGTATATTAATTTGTGTATCTCGTAACACCTTAAGGTTTTAGGAGAGTTGGTTAATTTACTGTCAACAGGGTATCAGAGCAAGTTTGGTCGTGAATTTGAATCCCGGTGGAAATATTTTCCTGGATGTACTGTTGTGCGCGTGTGTACGCATTGTGCGGACCCGTGCCTAGCTCCCCAAGTGTGCTCCAAGGAGAGAACAGTGTTCCACCTGAGGGGGGGTGTTGAAGTATATTAATTTGTGTATCTCCTAACACCTTAAGGTTGGGAGAGTTGGTTAATTTACTCTCAACATTTATATCCTAGTTACTTCTATTAAACAAAATGCAGACGTTGGATAAACTTTTGGCTAAGAACATCATTAACCAATCCAAATGTAGCTTCTATCATAGGAATCCAGAATGTAATGACTACCTTTACTTTTCTTGTACTTTCATAAGTTAGGTTTGGAACTAAATCATTGTTCTCTCAGGGTTTAGACTTTACACATAATACTTGTTCTTGAAAGATTGAAGCCCCATGGATTCTCACCAACCTATTGGGCAGGGGTATTGTTCACGATGTTCAAAGTGTGGCATTTAATGATACTGTTTACCACATTTGGCTGGAGCGTGACAAGATAATTTTATGATTCATCACAGGTTAGGGAGTAATATTATTGCTCGCATTTGTGAGGACACTAAATCCGTTTTTTGTGCTTGTGCTTATTCAGTAGAGGATTCCCCAAGCATTAGAGAGTTCTTGGCCAATTGGGACATAACGGACATAACAACAAGCATATCCTACTTCACCCCCAAGCTGTGCTTGCGGTCCCCTCCACTTGGATGCTTTTATAAAGTCTACACGGATAGGTCCTTATCCTTACTTGGAGGCTATGGGAGCCTCATTCGGGACGCATCAAGAAGCCCTATTGTTGCCTTTGCATGAGCTGTTCAACCTAAGTCTGTTTACCGCCATGGATGATGGCCATTAGGCATGAGTTCGAGATTGCTCACAACCTTGCCACTGGCAACCTCATTATTGAATCTGACTCTCAACTTGCCACCCGCTTTGCCACCAACTAGGGAATGCGACCTTTTGGAAGGAATGACACCTTTTACTCTCAATTGATGAAGTGATTAAGATGCTCTGGTTGGTGAAGTTTCAACTTTCAAAATATTTGGAGGGAGGCTCATGCTAACCAACCAGCTGACTTTTAGCAGGGTCTTTTCCTCAACAAGGTGAAATCATGATGTATCCTAGCCAGTTCCTCAACAAGGTGAAGTTTCAACTTACTCTTATTGAGAGTGATGCCATGGGTTGTAACTATCAAAGGATGTAACTTATATGGTTTAATATATTTCTCTTGGGGTCAGAGGCCCACTTACCATTCTCCAAAAGAGATGAAAACAAATCCAAAATAGCCTATAATAATAGTACAACCAAAAGGCAAAATCGGACAAATTGAGAAGCATTAAAGAAATGGAAGCTATAAACAACCAAGTTTTTTCAGGACCGTGTTACTCCTTTGCACCTTTTTCATACAATGAAATGCCAAAATATGACATAAATGAAAAGCTTTTGGTACCTCTTAGCATCAGCATAAAACTATCCAGCATTTAATATCAATATGTTATATCTAAAGGACATGCATATAACAAAAGACTATCCATCATATATTAGCAGAAACAGAAAAAGTATACATTCGATATTCAAAGTCTACAAGCATGTAAGATCGTCAACATCAGCCATGGTACAAAATATGCCAATAATGTAGAGCATGGTTTTTTTGCAAGAACCAATGAAGAACCCCGTAGTAAGAACATTTTTAGCAAAACATGATAGGGCTGAAAATGGTATGGCAAAATTTTGGGTTTGGCAAAGTTTTGGCTTGAAGATAGCCAATAAATAAATCAACAAAGAAAATGGAGGCAAAGAAATTCTTTGATTAAATAATTCCAATTTCATATGATTTGGGCTTGTAAGTGGACAAAAAGAAAACATGCATACAGATGTATAAATACACATATATGTAGCAGAAAAACTGGGAATAACCAACTAATCATCAACCAAACCGAGATGGCCTTCTATGTACTGGTAATAGAGAAAAAATTACTGATTGATGTACAGCTATCAAAGTTGAACAATCCACATATAGGGGGTGTTTGCAAACACCCACTAAATTATGCATGTAAACCTACCAAATATAAAATATATTGGAAAGACATTTTTTTCACTCTTCCTAAAAAAAATGGCTTATTTTCCTTGTGCAAAGTTTTAATTAAAGTTCAGACCATAGTTGAAGGGTTTAATTAAAGTTCAGACCATAATTGAAGGGAAGCATGGTACAAGATGAGAAGCTCGCCTCCTACAAAGCTCATTTGGGAAACTAAGTCCATTCCGCTTCCACAAGTAATGGGAAGCATGCTTCCCAAATTTGGGAAGTTTGGCGAAGTAAGTGAAAGCTACCTAAGGAAACGAGTGAAAGTTTTTAGAAAAGCGAGTAGAAATGTCTAGATAATTGACTACGAAGCGATCCAAGAAACAATATTGTATTTTATTTTATGTAAATCCTATGTTGTTTAGCCAAAAAAAAAACAGAGTAGAAATGAGGGAGAAGTTAAAATTGATAACCAAGAGATACTTCAAAGTGACTATTTGCGTTATCTTGGTTCAATAATGCACAAAGAGGGAGATATTATAGATGATGTTTCCCATAGAATTAGAGCAGGATGGTTGAAATGGAGAGCTGCTTCTGGAGTATTGTGTGATAAATGAATACCACTAAAATTTAAGGGAAATTTTTATAAGACAGCTATAAGACTAGCCATGCTTTATGGAGCAGAATGTTGGGCAGCCAACAAACAACACATACATAAAATGAGTGTGGCTGAATGAGGATATTGAGATGGATGAGTGGCAAAACTAGAAAGGATAGAATTAGGAATGGATCCATTCATGGAAGCTTAGGTGTAGCACAAATAGGTGATAAAATGAGGGAAAGTCGACTGAGATGATTTGGTCATGTGCAACGAAGACTAATTGCGCCAGTGAAGAGGAGTGAGACGATGCAAGTTGAAGATGCTAGCAGGACTAAAGGAAGGTCAAATTTGACCAATGTTGTAGTAAAGAAAGACATGGCAACTTGCAATTTAATGGCAGATGTGGGCCCTAAATAGAGCGGATTGGTGGAACAGGATCCATGTAGTTGACCCCAAATGGTTGGGATAAGGTTGTTTGTTGTTGTTGTTGTAAACCCTATGCTATTAGCATTAAATAAAATATTATCTGTGAGATTTACAAATGATTTTGTAGGAAAAAAATTTAGAATAGAATTTATTGTTTTTATTATTGTATTCCAATCCAATAAAAAAGATTCAAATTCGAAGGTTTTTATACAAGATCTTCTATAGTCTGACTCTAAGATGTAAGTTATTTACAAAAAAAACTTATGTAGTAAAATCTAAGGTATGGTTGGCCATACTAGTAACAAATGGTTTGCATATTGATTTATATATCATGATTCTTTGTACTTACATAGTATAGATTTTAGGTTTTTTTGTACTTTCTTTAAATTTATTCATTTTATTGCACTGTAGTTGAAATTATTTACTTTATTATATTTTTCGCTTCTCGCTTCTCAAGAATTTTTTGAGCCTTGCCTAACTTCTTGCTTTGGTAACTATGGTTCAGACATTCAACATCATAATTCATAACATAGGCGCCCGTTACAAGGAAATAAGGTTGAAATTACAACTTCATCTTCCTAATCTGAACATATTTTTACATCATCCTTCACTGGAACATCCCCTATCCACTCCTCCTACCAAAAAATCACTCTCATCATGTTAGCAAAGAAATGATGATGTCTCACTTGAATTTAGGAAAGAAATGAATGTCTTGAATTTGATTGTTGTTGTCCTCCATGTAAAACAATTCTTACAGGAGGTCATATAGAGATAGATAGTCACCCCAAGATCCTACATGGTTAGCACCACAAGATGATGTGTGTACATATAGATGGATAGATCTGATCAGCAAAGAAGAAGAAGAAAAAGATGGATTTATGACCTTTGTCTCCTTGTATCATGTAGATATAGTTCCCTGAAGATCCTAAACTTGTAGAAACATTATATATATAAGAGAGAGAGAGAGAGAGAGAGAGAGAGAGAGAGAGAGAGAGAGTCCTCAATCAATGATGATTGGAAGAGAATCAATGATCAGGCAGCAGTTTCAACATGTAATTGGCCATACATAGTATAGCTGATACATTTTTTTTTCTTTTGCATGTACAGCAAATTCCATTTTTTAAATAATGATTTAATTAGTGAAAGATGAGGAACAAGAGGACACCACTCTTCAAAGAAGCTCCAGAAAAACCAGGAAGAGTAGAAAATACATGGCGTTAAAATCCCTGCGAAAAAAATAGTCAGCAAAGCACGAAAACTATGAAAACCTCTCAACCGGCAACCTTTCCACTCCCACCAAATAAAAAAGGTCAACCCCTCCAATCAAAACTCTCCTTTCCACAACCAACCTCCTAAACCCAAAAAAGGTCAGCAGGTAGGGGATTTTCCACCTTGTCTCCTGCCCCCACCACAGCTCCTTGATGTGGATTTTGTTGATCCCCTGCCCCTCTTACAGTTCAAAAATCAGAGTGATCCCTGGCAAATTCCCTGCTCTTTGCTACAGCATTAGGTGACACCCTGTACAGTCAAAACGATCACTCCTCCAATTCATTGAAAACTTAATAAGCAGCTGATTATATAACATCTTCTGTATTCTTAGGCGATTTTAATTTTTACACTTAAATAAAAAAATTTACCTTACAAAAAAATTCCCTGATCAGCTAGCAGTTGCTATTGGGAATAATCAAAGATAAACTTTTACCTGCGATCAGAGACTTCCTTCAAGCAAAAAGGGAAAACCCTTAAATCCATAAATCTCACTTCTTGTTATCCCTAAATTAAACTTTTTATCTCTCAATAATTACAATGCAATCACTTCTTGTAATATATGTACAACATCATTTTAGCTCCCTTTTCTTTTTTTCTTTAAAAATAAATCATTTACAAGCTCCTGGCCACCCACCTTGGCAAAATTCTTCCTCCCATTATCTTTGACAAGAAAAGGCCATTCAAAAGGGAACAATTGTATGTGAATAAACCCTGACAGCAAAGTCATCATCGACTTTTCCAGTTAAACCTTGAAAGATGACTTGGCTACTATCTTGGTACATCCGAGGCATATGAGAACCTCAAATGATCTCACAAAGAAGCTTTTATTGGAAGATACTGATTTTGCAAGACATGGAGATCCCACATCAAGGAACGCATCTCAATCTAGACCTTCTTTGTCTTCATCATTAAGAACCTTACACTTACCTTATTCTTCTTTTGTTATTGACAGATGCAAAAGAATTTAATTGCCAAAAGTACAGAATAGTACTAGAGGACTAGTAGTCCCCAAGAAAAAGTATATAATATTAAAACTTGGATTATCCACATCTTTAAATTCCTCCAACACAAAAAACCAATCCAAGAGAAAGGAGCCAATACAATCCCCAGTAGACTTCAGAAAGCATCTTCAATAATCCTTCTGCTACTCCAAATCCAACAACATACCATATATGGGAATAACTTCCATCAGATTTGGCATTACAAGTATTTCCAAGCTCAAACAAAAATTAATTAGAGAGATACCCCTCCCCCCAGTTTGTTCATTTTTTCCCTCACAGAAAAAACATCAATTCCTATGCTGAGGAACACAAAACCATTTAATTTCCCAATCACTCAAGACATTTGTTCATTCTACATCTTCTGTATGTTGATGAAGTAAATTCTCTACTGGGTGCAACCTATCTTGTTATCAACATCAAAGTGTTCGCCTAGCCTCCCCTAACAACCAATGTAACCAACTCTATCTAATCACAGTATCATACAATGGATGTATTGTGCAAGACAATGAGATCACATGTTCAAACATAACAAACAAATTTAACATATAAACAAAAATAATGTGTATAGATAAGAAATCAACAGGGAAATCAAAGAAGCTCAAATGGATGTTGGCATAAAGTCCTACAAGAATTCACTAGTTCTATTTTATATTCAAAAGTTGTGCATATTAAATCAAATCACCAATTAAGCAAATGGGGAAATCTACACCTCTATCATTACAGAGCAAACTGACAATTTGACAACTAATTATCAACAAACTTCGATTACATTAACAATGAACACAAACAAAATTAGATACCAAGATCAATTAAATCTCCAATCTTCAATGCTTATGCTTTCATATACCAGTTACAGCTAAAGAGTAGAAGCTCCATAGATAAGACATAAAAAAAAACATGTACAAGAACCCAGGCAAAAATTCAGAACAACCCACCATTTTCGATAGTCGCAGTTTCCTCTTCGTGTTCTTCTTTCCAAGCAAGTGTTGCTTTCCAGCTCTCCTCCGCATTATCTTCCCCTTACCCGTCACCCGAAATCGCTTTGCTGAAGCCTGGAAATAAAATTTTCAAAAATAAAATAAAAATAAAATCTTCAAAACGAAGCGAATTCCTTTAACACCCAAGGAAATTATTTAAGATTACTTAGGAAGACAATCGAAGATTGGGACATATACCTTGTGGGTTTTCATTTTGTAACCTTTTGCAGCAACGATGGTGGGAGATGGAGGGTTTTGAGGACGATACGTGATTGTGAAGAGCTTTTGGGAAAGAATAGAGCGAAACCCAGAAATGCTATGCGACGAACTAAGCTTCAAGGAGGTTCCCTTGTTAAAGGGAGCAAAACGAACGCCATGAGAGCTCCGAATCGAAGGAAACGAGGGAGCGAACTTCAAGCAGAAAGGCATCATCGTCGCAGATGTCATTGTGAGGTTTTAAAACTTCTATCCGTTCTCTTTTTTCTTTTTCTTTTTTTTGTTTTGGGTAATTCTTCTATCCGTTCTTCTGCTAGCTTTTGTATGAGAAACCGTGTGGATAAAAAGGCTCGGCCTTCGGAGTCCTCAAGCCCTCTTGTTTGATTATAAAAAAGTAAATAGAAAAGCTCTTTTGTTTATTCCCGTCTGTGGCAAACAACTTGACAATGCTGTACCATCCTTTTGTTCTGTAGACACTGCAGTACAGGAGTGGAATTTTTATCTCGTTAGGTGATTTATAGAGTACTGGCCATAGATTCTCAATCTATGCTATCAACCTATCAAAAAAATTCCAATTCAATGACCCAGCAGTTTCGATGTGTCTTCTATTGTAACGACAATATTTGTGCAATTAGGGTAGGGCTGTCAATTATCCGGTTAAGCATCCAAACCCGATTTGATTAAAGCAAATTTGGATGTTAACATATTTGACTCTGTTTAAAATCCGATCCAATTATTAAATACCCAATTATTAAACGAGTCGAAATCAAATATATACACATCCAATCCGATTAAATATTATATATATATATAGTCAAATTAGAATTCGAATTCATTTGTTAAACATCCGATAGATATCCGATTGGATATCAGATGCACACACATTTAATCGGATGTACAGATATCCTATCCAAATCTGCTCTGTTTACAGCCCCAAATTAGGACTGTCAATGAACCAAACTAGCTGGACTCAACTCAGAATTCGGTCATTAAGAGTTGAGCCTGAGCATTGTTTTAAGGTCACATAGCCGAGTCCCAAGCCTTGCCCTAAGCTTGTTTCCTAAGTGGACCTAAACTGAGCTTCACTGAACCCATCTTGCTAAAAGCTTAACTCATTAAAGGGTCAGTTTATATAATTATGTTATATATTATGTATCATGAAAACACTAATGTTCAAATAAGACAATTTAAATTTATAGGCTATTAAGATGTTTGGCCTTTTTTATGGCTGATTAGACAAGTCCCCGCTTTGCCTTATGTAATGAGTCTGAGCTGAGCTCAGCAAAGCTCATTGACACCCCAAACTACATGGTAAAAGATTATATATATATATATATATATATATATATATATATATATATATATATATAAATAAAGAGAAAAA
>JAOXJP010251295.1:0-14377 GCA_025762735.1 Platanus orientalis
GCTAAGTTTGGGCTGATTTCAACCTGGCCCAATTGACAGTCCTAATTTTTATCAATTGATTTTCCTATTTTATGTATCATTGTTACCATTTATTTCTTTTGTTAGTCACAGGTCTTTTTGCTAGTGATTCATTAAAGTGAGTCTGGATCCTCTCCTGTCTGCTCTCACGATCAAGATCAAGAGAGGCACACCTGTGCCCTTAAAAAATTTGATTTTGAATGGTGATTTTTACTTTTTGGGAACGTCCGACAGAACCTGGATAGTCTCCAGCCAGGATGTGTTCAGCATCCATTAAGCATCAATTTTGCACTGACACGTCACAGAAGTGAATTGCATCCCTAAATCCATGGTAGAAAACATCGTTACACTCTTTTGTCACGTGTCAATGTAAAATTGATGTTTGATTGATACCGAACCAGAGACGATCCGGGCTGATGAAATCATCTACAGCTCTAATTCATTTTACAGTCCAAAGAGGCCTATCACAGCCACTGGATTTGACACCATCAAGAATTGAAATCCAATTTCAGTTAAATCACAATCACTTTTGTGGCTGCGATATGACCCTTCAAACTGAAAACAGATTTAGGACGTGTTTGGCAGCCACCAGCACTTCAACATAGTTTAACGACTGTAGAGGATCATCCTAAATTGGATATATGGGAGCAAGTACAAGGATCGAATCCGATGGTCATTTCACCGTGGGATCTGATCCACTTGAGAGTGTACATAATAACCCCTTATGAGGAGGATTGAAACCTCCTTACATTCTAATATCATATTGAGTAACGTCCAACCTGGCTGAGCAGATACATAAACTTTCCAAAAGAGATGTCTTCTTCTCCACGCTGCTCTCACTTGGACGTTTGTTGGGCACCCTTCAGTGCCAGTAGAGCAGCTCCATATGCAGCTTCTGTTTGAATTGCCTGACTCACGGGCAAACCAAGCACCCTTTCCCGTATCTTTGTCCATTTCTCATTTTTTGAACCCCCTCCAGCAGTGAACACTTCTTGCACTTGGGTTGCACCTAGATCCTTCAGTAATCCATAAGCCTTCGCCTGAATTGCATACAAGTGGGGGGTGAATGTGTATCATGAGGCCTGCTTTAGAGAATGTGCATATAGTTTGTAATCAAAATAGACCTAAAAAAAAAGAATTTGTCTACCTCAATTCGTGCAATAGACTCTAGAATTCCATGTAAGTACTCCACATCGCTTTCTGGGCGAGGATGTAACCTGCACATGAATCACTAATAATCAATCTCTAGCATCTTGAAAACGTCTACAACTTTTTCTTGAAGTACGAACATATTCAGCCTTCAACTCCATCACAAGAAATCTCTCTCTAATAAAATGCCAAAAATGAAAGATGTGTTTAGTTTTCTCACAACAAACAATTTTAAGGTTAGGCTCAACACTCCTACATGTCATATGAGGAGTTTCTTTGCCAACAGACAATATCAATTACAGAAGATCTGATGAGTTCCCTTACCTTCCTAATCCACTCTTCAAGTTATTACATCATCAACACAAAGAGGACCCCCCCCCCCCTCTTTTTTATATTAAGTGAGAGTGTACTGAGAAAGTAAGATGAAAGTGGAACCAATGCTTTCAATACAGCACCACAACAATATCCTTAAATACTTGAAACCAAGGTTGAAGTGTTTGAGCAATATGGCAAATTTTTTTCAACTTAATTGTCCTCAAACCCGAAGCCTGCTACACATAACATTTATCCTTAATGTTTCCATTAATTCCAAGATGATACATGGGCTATACTCTGTTGTCAGCAACAGGAACACTGATCCCTAACAGCAGCATCTTGATTACTGGATTTTATGTCTCATCAAAATAAATGACATACTCTTGATCGCATCCTTCTGCAAATAATCTTCACTTATTTAATTCTATCAGGAGCTAGAACCTCAAAGAGTGATGCATATCTACAATCTGACCAGTGATGATGTAAGTCACAATGTCATTTTTGTAAAGAGTTCCGGTTCCTTCTTTCATAATAGCAACCAGTTATCCACGTCCTGAATCTTTTGTGAAGGAAAATTTTCTTTTTCATCTTCAAAAACTTGAATGGGAGCATTAGGTTCAAAGAAGCTTAATGGATAGATTTTTAATATAATTTAAAACATCAATTTCAGAGATACACCTTCTTGAGCAGATTCTTGAGCATGTTTATCCCACTTAAAGAACAAAGATGCATCGAGAAGATCAAAATTAAAAGCTGAATGGATTTTAATATATTTAGGGGTTTGTTACTTGTCTACATTGGCTGATCAGTTACCTGGGAACCATTTTTGGGTCTGCGACTGGAAATCTTTCACCAACAGCTGGCAGAGGGTAGTAGTCCAGAGGAGAAGGTTTCATGGGGTCAATTTCTTTACTCAACTCCCCCAATTGCTCGTCAGTGAAAATTTGCCTAAGAACAGCTCCTCCAGTATTTGAGGCACCTCCAACAAGCCACTTATCATCGAGGCGATGACTATACACCCCAAACCGTGCATCCTCAATTCTACTGGTGCTGAGAAGCTTAATGGCAAGTGTTGAACCCAAAGACGTGACCTAGTCACAATCCATATTAAACTCGTTAAGAATTAAAAAACACCAGTATGCATAACGATATTGGAGAAAAAGGATCTAAGGTATAAATTGGTAAAACATAAATACAATTTACATGTGCCATAGAGATGCATATGCAGGCCATGCACAGGAAATAATCCATCATAAAATGGGTTCCACCTGGACTCTCCCAGGTCACAATGGCCCAATCAGGTGACCAAACCATCTATCTGATATTCTGATCTGCCGGTTTTCTTTTCTTTTTCATTTTGATTTATTGATATTTTATGACAATTTAAAGAATGACATATATAGAATGGTTAGTGTCATCCATTCAGGTCAACATATGACCTATAAAATCTCTCAAGTAGGACCGATCAAATAGCAGGCTACTACCAATGCAAGTATACAACTGTCAGCATAACAACTAGACCATCCTTACTATTGATTATTTACAAGGGAGAAAAATAATTCCAGCAGAATTCTCACAGCTTTCCCGGGTTGTGTAGCACGTGCTGCCAGAAATGCTGCTATACTGTCTGTGGTTCCTGTGCAGACAATACAATCTTTCGGAAAACCTGCCAAAATGGTTATTATTAGATATCAACTAAAGTTTAAAAAAATGCAATAGACTTTGAAGTTATAACACGTATAAAAATGCAATATTATCAAGTTTAAAACTCAAGATTCACTTCAGAGTCCCCAATATGAGCCATTGTTATCCAAACCCAATAAAAATTAGTAATAATACATATGTCTAGAAGAATATACTAAAGGATGCAAATAGTATTATTCATTGAATTCAATTTCCTGAGATGAGTATAAATTTAATGTGTTAAGTGGGTTTAGACCTGCATTGGTAAGGGTTTTTATCAAGCAACGAATCCCCTCTATATATAGGGAGAAGCTTCTAATGTGAAAAAGAAAGGAAGACATTTCAATTCAACATTCTCTTAAAAAATCCGCAAAAGAAGATTAAATTGCGGAATATTCATAAGAACGACCTTCTTCTATGTTGAGTGTCACAAGAATGTTCCTTTATCTGAGGATAGCAGATTTATGCTACATCCATCATTTTCTATAATCATGGAAGTTGTAAATGAAAGTTTTCATTGACAAATCCAACATGAACATCTCTAAGCTTATGGAACTATTACAAAGGATCTATGATGTGGGTTCCTAGTGTTTCATTCTGATAATTTGACTAAATTGATCTCCTAGCGGTTATGCTCCCCGGAAAACAAATAAACTGGTATTCCCTTATCACTTGACAGTTGACAGATAGAGATACTGCTACTCAGTAATGCAAATAAATAGAACGAGATTCTCGTAACAACCATTGCCTTCTTATTGGGCTTCTGAAGGGAAACCAACATACCAAATTCTGCTCTTACATCTTCTTTGATATAACCAATTGAGGTTCCAGGAGCTTGGACAGACGGTAACAGTTGCGAATATGGCTGGGAAAGCAG
Source organism: Platanus orientalis (assembly GCA_025762735.1). NCBI lineage: Eukaryota > Viridiplantae > Streptophyta > Magnoliopsida > Proteales > Platanaceae > Platanus > Platanus orientalis. The sequence continues at coordinate 4,043 of JAOXJP010251295.1, forward strand.
CCAAGATGGATAGGAATCAACCTCAGGATCATAGCCAACCTGTGAGAAGTGCGGAGCATTAAAATGCTTTACCTGGTACAGAAACTGATAAAGTAGTAGGGTGTAGGTGAAACGGAGAATTAAGAAATAAACGGGCCACCTAACAAATCAAACAATACCTTCAGAGCATTGTTGTAATCAGACACTCCAAGTTTTCCATGAAGATGCCACAGCAGCCAATCTGCTTGATGGAGCAATAAGGCAGACTCTCTATTTAAATTATGAGAATTCCACCATGAGACGACCTTGCAGAGAGTCGAGGAACCAGAGCAGACTGTATGGTTTGCAGGAGCAATGGACTTAACCATTGGTAAAGCATCAGGACAGCTCTCATTGTAGAGAAAGGGTCTGCATAAGGGCTCCCCTGTGGTGCTGAAGTTGTGAATTGGAACCCCAAGTTAAGGTATCCATTGTGAAGTAAGCAACAAGGAAAAGCAACAGATCTATAAGGCATCTATCTACCTGTCAACTATAATGGTTGTTGCAGAAGTCCCATCAAGAGATATGGAAGCAATAAATGAGCGGAAACCAACTGGAACATCTCCTAGTAACAAGAAAAGTGTCATTTTCCAGGAGCTAGCCCAATCTATTGTGTTTCCACTCTGTCTAGACAACCAAATACGAGACTTGAGATTATTTAGTAATCATGGCACATGACAACATGATGAGGCAACTCAAACTACAACATATACACAATTTTGCGCTGCTTTATAGATATATATTTTGTGCTGCTTTATATATATATTTATAAAGTAATGAAACTACACTGAAATTAATGGGTTGAACCCCATACACAAGCACCACTATACTAAGTACAAGACAAACAAGCAAGCCACTTAAAAGTTGCAGGCTGTACAAAATGTACACATTATTGCATGAATGGCACCCCAACAAACAAAATAAGACTCCTAAACACATTAAAAGATGAGAAACTATGGACTAGAAGTGCATAAACACCATTTGCATGGAACCACAGAAAATGGCACCCATATCTCCTTGACTAGAGTTATTGCCCATTCAACAGAAATATTGTTGATTGCAGGCATTTCCACATGAATAAATGCGGCCCATCACCTATAGCCTAAAATTTTACCCTAAAGGTGGAGCAGCATGACAAAAGCTCTGACCCACCTTTTACTGTCCTTACTCCCCTAGCTTGAACTCAGTTACCTGGTCCCAAATGTTTTAAGTACAAGAATGGTTTGCTGGAAAAAAAGATTATGTCTTTTTGTTGGGGTGCATTACATTGATAAAGGCGGCTTTGTCTAATGTGCTGCTTTATTATATGTCTATTTTTAGAATACCCGGAAAGATATTGAGTATGTTGAAGAAGTGCCAAAGGGATTTTCTTTGGGAAGGAGGAGGCGGAAAGAAGGACCATCTTATCAAGTGGTCCGTTGTTTGTAAGCCTAAGGAGTTAGGTGGTCTGGGCATTGGAAATCTCAAAGAGAGAAACTTGGCTCTTATAGGGAAGTGGTTGTGGAGGTTTGTGGTTGAGGGAAATAGCATATGGAATTCCACAATTTCTAGTAGATATGGGGTGGACTCAAATGGTAGGGATTGCAACTCTTTGCCGAATAGATTTATGTCCCCTATTTGGAAAAACATCATCTTCCTTTTTCCATTTGTTTCTCCTCATATTTCGTTATATTTTGGGAGATTGTTGTTCTATTAGATTTTGGACTGATCTTTGGTTGGGTGACCACACCTTTGCTTCTGCATTTCCTAGTATATTCCACCTTTTTAATAATAAGGACACTCTTGTTTGTGAAGTGATTCCTAATCCCTTAAATGGCATATCTTGGAATTTACCTTTTTCCTGGGACCTTTTTTATAAGAAGCTGGATTCCATGGCATCCTTATTGCCTAGTCTGAATGAGGTTTACATCTCAGAGTCCATTCCTAACGAAAGGATTTGGATCCTTGAGTCTTCAGGTCGGCTGTCCTCCAAGTCTTTTTTCTTGTCTTCGATGCAGCCTCATTATCCCTTCAATGTTTTTCCCCATAAAAAGATTAGATTGCGTGATGCAAGCGTGATGCGAGAACATACCATGTCAAGAAGAAGAAGTTGGAAGACCATGTTGGAAGACCATGGATAGTCTAGTGTAGAGTTAATTTTCTGTTTGTAGAGGGGGTTTGCATTTATTTTAAGCCTTAGGGGGTTGAATATAATAAGGCATATTTGTCAAGGGGTAGAATTGAATTTTATTTTCAAGGGTATGTATTTTTATGGGATGCCACATTGGTCCATGGGACCCACAATATGAGCTGCAAGCTATCTATAATATTCTCTAAAATTTTGGAAAATATTTAAGAGATATTTGGGAGACCCACAATACCAATTTTCAGCAATTCAATATTCTCCTAATATTCTCTAAGATTGTGGAGAATATTTGAAGACATTTTCCTCAAGATTGTGGAGAATATTTGGAGATATTTTTTCCAAGATTGTAAATAATATTTTGGGAGATTGTTTAAGATCTTGTGGGACCTAATACCTTGGCCAACAAGCCAAATATTGTGCCAACTAAGATTCTTTTTTTTTCTTTAGAAGTTTTTTATTATTTGACAAGTATATTTTAATTTGAAGATCTAGAATATAGGATTTTATTTTCAATGTAATACCTATTTAAAGGCCCTTTTACATATGAAGTAAATCAATTGAAGATGAATATTTGAAAAAACATGTGTGTTGAAGTGGGTGTAGTATCCTAAGTTTCTTTCTTTCAACCTCTCACATGATGTGAGCAATCTATCATTTTTCTCTCTCTTCTCTCTTATCTTCTGTCTTTTTTCCCTCTTTTTTTTTCCTTCTTTCTTATGTTTTATGGTTTCCTGCTAAAACAGTAAACTTGCGTATATAGTTTCATACACCTAAACTTATCCAAATTTGTTGAAATTTGGAACAGTGGTACAACGTGGACCCAAGAATCACCTTGTCAGAGCACAGAATTTTCTAACGCACGGTTGGGTATTTTGGTAATTTCCACTGCCCAAATTTTCTAGAATTTGAATTTTGGTTTTTTTTTTCTTTCAATTTATGTGATTCCCTAGACATCCTACTTCACTGCGGCTCTAAAATGTATCAATGCAATGGATATGATTAAAAAACGGAGAACATACATGGTATTATCCCCAAACTGGTGCATCATTTGTAGAGGTGATGGTGAATCAGTCAACCACATATTTATTCATTGCGATTTTACAAGGAATGTGTAGAATTATTTTATTGGGAGCTTAGCTCAGTCATGGGTAATGCCCAAGGATATTTTGGATCTTATGTGGCAATGGAATAGTTGGGGATTGGGTGCTCAGGGGAAAGTGTTTTGGCAATGCCTTATTCATGGGATTTTATGGGGTATTTGGAAGGGAATAGTAAAATTTTTGAAGGAATCCAAAGAGGCTGTTTGGAAGTGGCTGAATCGATTTTGAGAGAAGTTGGGAGTTGGGTTCTTCTTACTAAAGAATTCAAAGACTTCCTTCCGGCTTTATTACTGAGGGACTAGATTGATTCAATTACTTCTTATCAACCTAAGGTGGATAAGGCTATCTTGCATTGGAATCCTCCTCCAATGGGTCTATTAAAAATGAATTTTGATGGTACTTTTAAAGGAAACCCGGGTCCTAGTGGATTCGGTCGTGTGATTAGGGACAAAACTGATAAAGTCTTGCACGTGGTTTGTGGCCCACTAGGCATTTGTGATTCTTTAAAGGTAGAGATTGAAGCAATACTCATGGGGCTCCAAGAACTGAAAATGTTGAAGGCTAGGGTGTCCATAGTGAAAGGGGACTCTTCTATAGTCATTGGCTGGTGCTTGGGAAAAGGTGAAGGATTATGACAATTGTCCCATTTAGTGCTAGAGATTAGGGATGTTACGTCCCCTTTGGCTATCTCTTTTGTCCATGTTATGCAAGATAATAATGTTTTAGCTTATAGGTTAGCTAATTGGGGTGTTGGGTCTTCGATTTTGTATTTGGGAGCTAAGAATCCAGAGTCTTGTATGTAAGGGGTTCTTGTTTATGTTGCTGTATCACTAGTTTTTCTTTACTTCATTTTTAATAAAATTGTTAATTATCCAAAAAAAGAAAGAAAGTAAGGAGATCAGAACCTTCTATCCCATCCTTGAGAACACCACTACCACCACCTTTCCTAGGGAAAGATGAGAAAATGGAGATCAATGGGAATTTTCTTGACAAAGCTGTTGTAACTTCCAAAGTCTGTTACCTCATTGATTGAATGATCAACATATCTACCACATTATCATCAAATCTTCTAATTAGATAAGATCTCCAACTCCTATTTCTCAATCACCCCTTCGCTGTAGAACTCCATATATCACTCAAGCCCTCTAACCTAAATCATACAGCAGCTGATAGAGTCTATTGGCAGCCTCATCTGGACCAGCTCCTGAGTTCAGCTGCATGTAGCTTCTTATGCCTACAATCACTATTTTACTCTCTTCTGCTCTGTTTCCATGTAGATGGGTTTCATCAAGAAAGATCATCCTCTTCTTATTTGCCTCCGTTGCCTTCCCATAGCGCCCATCCAAGACTCTAACAATCTCTTAGCAGCTAATTAAGGGGTCTTCTGTCCCTCCTTTTTCCAGGATGTACGCTGTTCAGTGCCATCAGCTTCACAGTTTTCAATTTTCCACATTGTAAATGGTATATATAAAACAATAACATGTTTTTCCCATTTACCATGCACCCCTTCAGTTATTTTGAGTGGCAATTTGATCAACATGAACCTAGATCAAGCAACAGAAATAATATCTTCAGGCAAACACATGTGAAGATCATGAGGATGAACAAGTTTTGACAAATAAAAAGATTGGTTTTCAGAAACTCCACGTTGAACTTTGAGAAGTACAATTCTTAATGAAACTTGAAATATAGTTCTTAATATTTCTGAAGAAATATTATCTTCAGAAATACAGTTCTGAAGAATATTCAATATTCACAATTGAAAGGCCAATCAAAATCTATGACAGCAAAGTAGGACTGTGAAAAGATAGGAGAATGCCTTTCATTAGAAGGGAATGGAATGGAATCTCCAACATGTTTTCTCCATTTTTAATTCAGAATGCAGCCACTTAAATCCTGCACTTTGTGTTACCTATCAAAAGTGTTCCCAACCAGAACAACGATCAAAACTAAGTTAACTTTGCATGGACTGCGAGACATTGACTTGCAGCTGAGTCCATGCCACGTATTGACTGTCAGCGGTTCTCCCTTCCTAATCATTCAATTGCATAGTTTCAGGAGGTACTTTGGTTCTAACTATTGTCATAATGTACCCAGTGTTTTCTATTAGTGATATCACAAGGGACTACAACTCCAGCATTTTCTATGAGGCTTTAGCCTAGCGTGCCTAGTGCTTGTATTTTATGAGGTTTTGCCTCTCGCTTGTATCTTTTGTATCTCTTTTCTTCTTTTAATATATAATCGTTATTCATCAAAATAATAATAATAATAATAATGTACCCATATCAAGCATTACACTTCTAGTGAAAAAAGTTACCCATAGAGAAAACAAATTACTAACATGTTGGACTAAGAAAGATTAATGGCTAATGATAATTCGAAGTCATACTGAGATGAACAAAGAATGAGCCAGAGACAAAGAAACAAGAATCACACCATGCACCATGATATAAGAGAGAAAAAAATACAAGGTACCAAACATTTAGTGGTACAAAAGGTTCCTAGTTAAGAGGATGAGATCCACCATTGATGGGTATTACTTCGAGGATCTCCTATACCATATTCAAGTAAATAAGTCCTCAACCATCTGTTGTGTAGGCATTTCTTTAGTGAACTATTTACCATACTTCTGCTTACAATTCAAAACAGTCTGAAAGGATTAAAAAAAGAGTCAATCTACAAATCATGTCAATTTCATCATGAAAATACTCTTAGTCCCCCCCCCCCCCACCCATCAATCTAACCAAAAGCACACCTATGACTTCCTCCACATGAACAAGTCTGAATAAGATAAACATTACCACAGATTGCAGGTATTCTCTTTTGCCTTCAGCATGAATCGTCCCTTGCTCATCAATAAGAGCAAATCTAGCTCCAGATGTGCCAAAGTCCAACCCAAGGTAAAACTGTTGTCTATCTCGAACTTGAAAACCATCATCTGTACCATCTTTAATACTACCTAAGGCCACAAATCTTCTGCTCGATTTGTTCACCAAGTCACATACCCCTCTTCTTGAAAACACTTTCATCGAACAAGGGTACCCTATACAATTTTAAGATCAAACATATTAAAACAAGGAATTCATAATCATCTGCACCAATTCAAAGTTGTTAATCAATTTAATTACCTTCACCAACCAACCAACCATATTTTTAAATGGGTGAGAAATCAAACGGCACTCGCAATTTGGCTAACTAACAAATTGTACCCGCATCTATCAAATTTAATTGTTGAGAGGGGTAGAGAGAGTGATTACCTTGTATGGGAGAAGACGGCCAGGGAGAGAGAAGACCCAACGGTGGGGAGGTTCCCTTATGCAGTGAACTTAGCATTTCACTGGCTGTGCTTGGAGCGCGCAGTGGATGTATGGATGAGGTGAACAGAAAGAAGAAGGATTAACGGTGAATGGTTGGTGGGAGGAACCGTTCTTGCTGCCCTTACAGGGTTCTCCGACACGTGGAACCAACTCTTCGTTATCCGGAGCGTGTAGTGATTGGGGTAACCGTTCGATTGGCCATGGAGCAGAAATCACAATTTAGCTACTATCAACAGCCCTAACCGTCTGGTCATTGATTCATTGGGACACTCAGGCGGGAACGGTATTGTCGTGGTGAATGGCTCTTAAACAGGGGTGTGCATGGGCCGGGCCGGGCCGGGTTGGCCCGTTACAATAATTTCGGGCTCGGGTCAGGAAATTTTTAGAAACATTAGGCCCAAGCCTGGCCCTATTTATTTTATCGGGTTTCAGACCAGACTCAGGTCAGCCCATGACCCATAAATTTTTCAAAAAACACTACCTTTGATGAGAATTGAACTCACCACTTCTATAGTAAACTTTTTTAACCAATTAAGCTACTGATGCAAGCTTATTAGTTTTATATATATATATATATATATATATATATATGTTTGGGCCTCGGTAAGCCTAAGCCCAGCCCTAATAAAGATTTGGGCATTCAACTCGGGCTTGGGCTCTAATTGGGCTTAACTTAGACCAAGCTTTTTTGGGCTGGTCAGGGCCCATGCTTAGCCCTACTCTAAATGACGAAAATAGACTGTGCAGCGCTTTTCTGTGCTGCCATCAGTGCCCCTCAATCAGTTTCGATTCAGAACGGATTTGGTGTGCCCCTTTAAGTCCCCCTAACGTCTCCCCATGCAGGGACACATGATGCCAAAAAGCGATTTACACCCCAAAAAAAAAAGTTTAAATCACTTTCAGCACCATGTGTTGGACTTTGGGGACGTTAAGGGAGCACACCAAATCCTCAGTGAATCATAAGGGGTTTCGATTAGGAGCTCAGCTTGTCATGAATCATGAATTGGCTTGAACCTCCAATTAAAGAGTGCAGAGGATTTGGTAGGACAACTTAGAGAGTGGCTAAAGTTGGAATGACATCATAGCTGACATATCAGTCCCAAAAAGTGAAATACATCCCCCAGAAAGTGTATATTACATTTTCGGCACTGATGTGTCAGCCCTAATGTCATTCCAACTTTAGCCACTGTCTAAGTTGTTGTACCAAATCCCACCATATTAAAGAGGCCAGATTTTGTGCCATAAAATCCATGTGCATGGACCAAGGGGCTGATGCATCAGCACTGAAAAGTGATTTACACTTTTTGGGGGCGTGTTTATCACTTTTTGGCACTGATGTGTCCATACCCTGGTCCATGTGCACAACTTGAGCACAAAATCTGGGAGCCCAATTAAACAGTGTGGATTTGGTGTGCACCCTTAACGAACACCTAAGGTGTGCCCGCATGCAGGGGGCAGACACATAGCATTGGAAAATGATTTATGCTTTTTTTTTAGTGGATGTGATTTTCACTTTTCTATGCTATGTATCTGCCCCTGCATGCAGGAGGACCTTAGGGGTTCGTTAAGGAGGTGCACCAAATCTTGAGGGCTAAATAAGTATAAGATTAATTTGTTACGATATGGGCTGTTGAAATCGAGCTTAGACTTGCCCTGAGGATTTGGTAGGACCAACTATAGGAGCAGATATGACAAGTGCTATTGGGCTTTAAGATTCAAGATTGAGTTGAGCTCGTCTCAATCTAAATGAGCCCAGCCTTCAGGGTCAAGCTGGCTGAGGTCGGTGAAACTCTGCTTAGTCGGCTCATTGACACCCCTAATTCATGATGGTAGAACTACATTTCAATTCAAATACACCTTTAACAGGACTCAACCTGATAATGCCTCAGGCTATTTTTGTTTCATCCAAAACAATTGAAGTTTGAGTGCCTGTTCCTTTTTCTTTTTTTTGTATCTCTCCTTCTCTGATCTGGCCATTAGGTCCACACCCATATAGAAAGAATCTATAGACAGTACAAGATGGTGTGACAAGCAACCATATACAATTCAAATATCTACAAGGGGATTTGACCCCTAGCCTTCCCTATAGAAGAATGATATCAAAGCCGCTTTCTACCCCAAAGAGGATTGGGAATGCTCCCCCTAACTAATGCTAACCATCGCCCCCTATTGGGGGGGAGGGGGGATCCACATCCTCTGCAATGTTGAATTTTTGCGCCGGGCTTGAGCCACCATACAGGGGGCACTGTGTTGCATCCAGTACTGACAAAAGTGTCTGGGCCCCACCCTCTTATCAGTACCAGATGCCACACAGCACCCCCTGTATGGTGGCTCAAGCCCAGAGCAAAAATTCAACGTTGCAGAGGACATGAGTCCATCAGGGGGTGGGCACATCCAGTGACGGAGCCACATGGGGGCGGAGAGGGGCGGGGGCACCCAAAGATTTTGAAATCAAATAGGAATGAGACCCATAGCACCCTTGGCCTCCTCAAGTCCCTACGCCGTAGCCCCTACGGCCCTTCCCCTTCCAAAAAAATTTTATTTATTTAAGAACCCCCCAGCCCATGTGCCGGAAGCCACTGCCCCATCCCAAAAACTAAAATAAAAAAACCTCAGCCCTGGCAGCCCGTTATATATATATATATATAAAGGATTTGATAGGAAAACTTGGAGAGTGGCTAAAGTTGAAATGACACCAGGACTGACACATCAGTGCCAAAAATTGAAAAAATACCCAAAAAAGTGTATATCACTTTTTTCGGCATTGATGTGTCAGCCCTAATGCCATTCCAACTTTAGCTACTCTCTAAGTTGTTGTACTTAATCCACTCTCATATTAACAAGTTAGATTTGATTCCGGATGTGTCAAAATGTATAACCCATATGTGATGCATAAGGAGCTTGCCAACCTCTTTATCACCAACTTTAGGCCTAATCTAGTTGTCATGAATTGTGTAGAAAATAATAGAAAAGAAAATCCTACATGAAAATAAAAGAAAATAATTATAAGAAAAAGATGAAAAAAGCCAACTTGTCATGGTAATTAGACAGCTTAAAAATGATTTTTTGAAAAAATTTTGTCATAAGAAAGTCTTTTCATGGCAACCACACTGAGCCTAACTAAATTCCATGTATCTATAATAGTTACCTCTAAATAGTTTTAATCTATTTTTTTTTTTTTTTTTTTACTTTAACCATTCTCTCTCTCTCTCTCTCCATATTTTTTCTTGTTTTTCTTCATCCGAATGGCGAACCTTGTTCCTTTCTTCTCCATCTGAACCCAATGCCTGAAATGTAAGACAGTCAACACCTTTTCTGGTTTTTAGGTGATTGTCTCTTATCTTTTGGTTTTGGGCCTCATTCTAGTTATCTTTCCAAGAGCATCACCGCAACACAAGCTACATAGATACACAATAACGGGGCGACCAGGTGGGGGTATCTCTTCTATGACGACAAAAACGGTTACATCGGGACTCGACACGACAATTACTATTACAAGTAACAGGTATGAAAAACTTTTTAAATTGGTATTTGATTTCATGATTTGAATACATTCTTACAAATTGCAATCTTGCTCTAGAGAATAATACTTGATGTTTTTGGATTATATATTGTTTTTACAAGTTTTGTAAAATTACAATAATACCCCAACCTTACAAGCATCCTACAACCCCCCGCCAACTTACCGCATATCTAACTAAATATCTATATGTGTTTATCTTTGCCCCCCCCACAAGATAAATTCGGCACATCAGCGCTGAAGAGTGATATGCAC
>JAOXJP010251304.1:0-21972 GCA_025762735.1 Platanus orientalis
TTTCTAGACCTCCAAATTAGGATTAGTCGGTGTCCATTTCTTTAGAATCGTGAGGCTTTCAAAAAGCTGTCTAAGGATCAAGGACTTTCGTAAATTCTATCTACCAAGATTCCCTCAAATACTCTAAAAAGTGCAATGAATCAGGTCTAAAAATTAGGTGCTCAATCAACTCCTAGGAGTGCACATAGAATCAAAAATTCAGATAGTTGGTGGCTATACCATTGTGAATTCATAGCCTCAAAACTATGAGAACTACATTAATTTGTAGAAAAGCCATGACCCAAGCAATCATTTTTGCCCAAAACTAGAAAAAGTGCGTTAATTTGTATTTGGAACTCGGAATGCCCTTAAAAGTTCTCTCGGACTTGGAATGCAGCAAAGTCAAAGCCATTTTCTCAGTCTCACCCTTGTCTTTGATAAAGCATTTCACAAACCCCTGGTTTAGAGGATGTCTGACCATTCAACTTTACTCAGCTTCAAGCAGCTACAGAAATCCAATTTGTTCAAATGACCCTGCTTCGATAAGATCCCGACAGTTGCCCGGTAATCCAACGCCTGATCTGTTAACTTCTATAGTGTCGAGACTCTAGAAACTTCAAATCCCCCAGATATGACCCAAAGATACATTTTATAAGAAAACCAGTAACATCTCCTGTACAATTTTGTCAAATCACTCGAAAAATGGTTTTCGACCTAATTTCTTGCTCGGGTACCGCAATCACACGTAGTCAGAAAGCTGTGAATCACCTGGACTGGGGAGCATCTATCCCTGTGCCACCCTCATATCAATTTTACCATCTTGCCTATTCAAATTACATCTAAGAGCTTTTTTAGCTAAAAACCCTAATTTCACCCCTTACCCATTTCGTAATTTAGTTCTAATTGGACCAGCACGACCAGAGCATCTGTGACTTCTAAAATTGACACTAACTGGGCCAACTTCCGAGCTTTAGAGCTCACACTGAGTGATGACAGTGATAGGGTTTGAAAAAGTTAAAAATCAAGACATTATTTCAAGAATAGATAAAGTGAGATATTTTGCATTTAATGCATTCTTATCCTTAGCCCATTTAGTGGAACCCTTAGATTGGAACCTTTTAATTCTATCTTTCACTCACCACCCTTAGATCCTCTCCCTGAATTTCAAATCCCTAGAAAGATAATTAAACCCCCTTATTTGACATCCCCTATTACACCCTTAGAAAGTGCAATAAATGGGATTGCCTCAAAAGGCATCTCCCATGCTTCCCTTCCACCTCACTAATCCATGTCAAACAAACACAAATAGATCCTCACCTTCTACCTCATTTTAACTAAGCTCATCCCCACCCTCCACATCATTTTAACTTGGATTAATCCTAGCCTTCCACCTATTAAAACTTAGATCTAATCATAGCCATCCACCTAGATTAGGATAGACATCATCCTAACCATCCATTTACCCATCCTTATCCTTCCATCCAACCCTTCATTCAACCAATTTGAGGCTATAACACAAACCCTAACCCTAAGGAGAAAAAGAAGAGGAAGAGAGAAAAAGCATAAGTCACCCCCAACCCTTGGCAAGGTAAGCCTAAACCAAGTCCCTAATCATGTTCTACACTTCAAATTACTCTGCTTGATAACTGTTATGCTGTCCAATTTATGCTAGAGCACTGCTCTAACTCGGGTACAAGGTAGAGGCTTAATAGTCTCTACTTTGCTCTTATTTCTGATCTATTTTGATGCCAATTTTTGTTTGAATTTTTTAGAGGGCTACTTGAGCCCAATTTTTACTATGTTGTATTAGACATATGTAGAGAGTTTGTATTTAATTTTATAATTTTTAAAGCTGTGGAAGGCCTCGAGATGGCCCCCAAACAGACCCAAAAAACTGGGTCTTTTGAGACCTAACTTTAGGGAATATTTGTAGAATTTAGTTTGAATTATGTATGTATGACCTTGAGCTCAATTTTTATATGTTGGTCCTCTATATACCTTCTATGAACATGTTTAATTTTAGAATTTTTACAAAACCCTAAAGGCTCTAAAATCAAGAAATCTAGTTATTGGATTTTCTCTCAGTAACTAATGTCTTTTTTATGAATTAAAAAACAGGCATTGAAAAAATAGGCATCAAGGATAAATTCAGGCATTGAGATCTAGGACCCACCCCAAGGAGCCCTGAGTATCCCAAAACCTGTCCCAAGGCATTTTCTAACATCTGAGAGTCATCCCTATGCATTAGCACCTCTGTGGGCCCTTATTTCCTCCCAATGCTTGAATTTTTATAAAAAGTCATTGGACAGGAATTCAGGCGTTAGGATATTTTTCAGGCGTCAAGCTTAGGTCTTGAAAATCACTTTTAAAAAAAATTAGTTAAGTGTGAGTCTGCCCTAGGATTAGTCCCATGACCCAAGAGAAACTCCACCCCTCTAGGCCCCATTTAGGTGGCCCCAAAACCCAAAATGATTGTTGATATTACACCCAAAGCCTATTTTTGTCCTAAATTAAAATTTAGGCATTAAACAAACAGGCGTCAAACTAAAAAATAGGCGTTAGGCCTGTAACAGATGACTGACTGGCCTACTTTGGGAGATCATATCTCCACATGGCCTATACCCAAGACCTATAGGGTTGCACAGTGTAACCCTAGAAGACTTTCTCTTTCCCTAAATCAGGATCCCACAATGCTGGGACCCACCTAAACACCCTAAACAATGACACTAAAGTGTTTACTCAGTCAGGTTTCCCAATGCCTGTTTTCACTCTAAATTAAAATTCAGGCGTATGGAAAAACAGGCATTGAGGTAAAAAACAAGCATTAGGCCTGTAATTCAAAAAAATGAAACTTCTTTCTTTTTTCCCCCTTTCTCTAGGGTTGACTCCAAACCTTAAAAGGGCAAACAACAAGCTATTTAGAGGGGTCAATCACCCCCTTAAGCTAACGCATGTTTTCCCCCTGAATTAAAATTAGGCATTGGAAAAATAGGCGTTGAGAGCTAAAAGAGGTGTTAGGCTTGAGAAAAATCCAATAAACCTCCAACTCACATTAAAAAGGTTATAATACTTAAATTTACAATTAACAAAGCACGATTATGAACATAGACTTAAAATTTATATAAATAGGAGAAGCTGCCCTAAAAAGGCAAGTATTTGAGGTGCCTAACACCTTCCCCAAATACAACCAAACAACTTACCCTAATCTCAAGAACTCAAACTAGTACTAAGAGTTAAACCCTAAACTTTCGAGTATAGTCTCCTTCTTTTCCCCAAAAAGAAGGACCGATGTCCAACTCAGTCGGTTAACCCTGAGTTGGTGGCGACTCCAAGCAAAAGTCCGAACCCTCTTTTATGAAGGGGCCGACCACATGAAATGCAAACCAAAGTGGGCACGCCGATGTCGACAATGATGAAGAAGATAGTGAGAGTGAGGAGGATGCTGGCAATGCTGGTGGTACCAGAGATGGAGATGCGAGTAAGAGTGGCTTTGGAGATGAGTGACTCCTTGTTTCACCCTGTTCTTAGCCTTAGGGGCATGTATTCTTTTTTGGATATTGTATAGATGATGTTAGTGCCTTATAGGGGCTCTTTGTTAGAAGTTTGAAGCTTTGTATCCCTCATTGTACCTAGGGGAGTCCCCTAGTAGTTTTTGTAGCCTCATGGGCAATCCTTTTTCAAATTAATGAATGACTTTTAGTTTTCCCAACTTCTCTTCTCTCTATGTCTGATGGTTTGAATGTTTCCAATTCTTGCTAAAAAGGAGGAGACTTAGTTTTAAATCCACATGAGATGTGGCTATTTGGTGTGAGAGGGAGAGGGAGACACTTTACACATACAGGGGAAGAGTTTCACAACTTTAGTGAGAGCACTCAAATAGGGGGAGTACATACTAACCAAAAATAAAACAAACACATATAACTTATTGAACCTTAAATATATACTTGTATCTCATGCTTGCTTATATAAAATTATATTGTTCATTTCTTATTCTTTTGGTATAAGAAAAGTGGTTATTTAGTGGTTGTGATTGCATGCCATATTGAATCAAAGCACAAGTCATGAAGATCAAAATATTTAGCTAAATGTCTAAGCATGTGGTTGTTTGAGTCCATGTATTTGGTTTGTAGGGAATCATGTCTATTGTATATCTCGGCATATTTATGTTTTTCCATGGAATTGACAAGGGGGAGATTGTTAATGTATATCAACCCCATGGTCAAATGGGTAGTGGTATGTGTCTTGTAAGTTTCTCATGATCTCATAAGTTCAAGACATGAAGATAAGGACCAAAGATCTAAAGAAGAGACTAGAAACTACCTCGGATTTGCCACACCAAAGGTATAAAGCATGTATGCATTTCATATCATTTTAATACCTTAAAATTAACCTAGACATGGTGGTAGGTCTCTCATAAAAGCCAAGGCTAAAAGACCCAAAGATAGACCTCCCACAGTGCCCAAAACATCATACTGAAAAACTGGGAGTCGTAATCGATTGCAAGTCAAGCAATCGATTAGGGTGTAATTGGTTAAGGATCATGCAATTGATTGTGAGTGAAATGAGGGCATAAACTGAGACTCTCAAGGCCAAAACTCATAGGCCGTAATCAATTGTCATATTGATTTGGACAAAATTACCCAGACTTGAAATCAACTTAGGATCAAGCAATCTATTGCGAGTCTGAGTAAGGCCCGTAATAGATTGCGAGATCTAAAATTGATTAGGAGGGTAATTTTGAAAGATTGTTTAAACATGAATTTCAATGAGAGTTTTTCAAAATTTGAACTCCATTTTTCAAATCCAATGCTCTAAAATGTTGCCCTTTTTGAAATATTTCAATCCAAAGGCCATGGGAGTTCATCAACCTCATAAAATGAAACTTTTCCTTTTAGGGTAAACATTCTCCAACACTCCAAGCTGTTTTAGAGAGAGCTAAAAGGCATATATTAAGAGCATCCTCCACTATGAAAAACACCATTGCCCATTGGTTTTTAGCTCGAGTAGGTAGCATACTTCACTAAATTCTCTCTCTCTTTCTCTCCTCTTGAATACCATTATACTACTATTGAGGAGAAAGTGTGGTGAGTTCTTTCCCTAGGGGAAACTCACATTTGGCTAAGCTCAAGGAGCACTAGAGCCAAGTACTTGGAGCTTGTGGGTAGCTAAGTCAAACTAGCTCAAAAATGAGCACCCCACTTTGTGCAACTAGCAACATCAACTAACTTATGGTAATATTTACTTAACTTTGCATTCATATTCATTATTGATTGTTCTTGCTTTGCTTCCACTAGAGACACTGGAAGCGTGACTACCTCCACCAAAGACACCAAAAGTAGTATACACTTGCTAAAGACATCAAATGTTGTTGTTTAGCTTGCTTGTGAGAAAGTAGTTAGGTTTTTATATTGACCTAATAGTACCTAAATGAAATATACCTAAGTTTGGTAGTGAGCTTTAGAAGAGTGGATGTAGGCCCTAGTGCCAAACCACTATAAATCTCTTGTTATGGTTTGTTTGTGTGATTGCTTGTATCTTTACTTGAATATTCTCTACTACTCTTACATAGCACATATTTGACATAACACTTGAGTAGACACATTGGAGCACACACACATAATTGATCTAAGATAAAAAGGATTAAAACTAACTACAATATAAAATTGAAAAGGGGTAAATTAATTGAGAAATCCTACTCACCCCCCCTAGGATTATTTTAGAGCAATTTCACTTCTGAATGTTCAATTCATCTTGGCCCTGGGCTAACTCACTAAGTAATCCTCTCAACAAAATAGCATCCTTCACTAACTCAGTCGTTGTCATCTACTCAACCTCAGTAGTAGACAAAGCAATTATAGACTGCAGTGTTGCTTTCTAACTCACCGTGCAACTAGCAAGAGTGAAGACATAAATTATCAAAGATCTCCTCTAATCATGATCACTTACATAATCAAAATCCACAAATCTAACTTCACAACCATCAAGACCCCCTATTTTATCAAACATCAGCCTAACATCTGTAATACCTCTCAAATACCAAAGTATCCATTTCACAACCTGCCAATGTACCTTCCCTGGATGCTCCATATGCCTGCTTACAAGACTAATAGTATGTGAAATATCAAGACGAGTGCAAACCATACCATACATGAGGCTCTCAACTGCACTAGCATATGAAACATGAGAAATATACTCTTTCTCCTCCTCAGTCTGTGGTGACAGGTCTACAGAAAGTTTAAAGTGACTTGCAAGTGAAGTACCCACAAGTTTGGAATCCTACATTTCAAAGCGTTCAACTACTTTCTTAAAGTAGTTCTTGTAAGACAATTATCCTTACAAATCTCCAAATATTTCATCTCAAACTTACCACTAAGTTGAACCGTCAACCTATTGATTTCAGACATGTCCTTGGCAGCAATAAACATGTCATCAACATATATTAACAAGTACACTAAAGAACCATCTAGAAGCTGTCTAAAGTAAACATAACTATCGTACTGACTTCTAGAAAAGTTATGTATAAGCATGAAAGTATCAAACCGCTTATACCATTGTCTAGGTGATTGTTTCAAGTCATACAAAGATTTTTTAATAAGAAAACATAGTCTTCCTTACTTGAGACAATGAACCCCTCTAGTTGATGTATATAAATTTACTCCTCAAGCTCAGCATGCAAAAACATTGTCTTAACATTAAGCTACTCTAACTCTAAGTCAAGCATAGCCACCATAGCAAGTAGCACACATATAGAACTATGCTTCATAACTTGTGAGAATACTTCATTGGAATCCACATTTTCTTTCTAACCATAGCCCTTTGCAACAAAGTGTGTCTTATACTTTGCATCTTCAACACCTGGAGTTCTTTCTTTCCTCTTGTAAACCCATTTGCAACCAACAATCCTCTTTTTCATAGGTGATTTTACAAACTCCCAAGTCTAATTCTTATGGAGAGATTCAATCTCCTCATTCATAACAAATATCCATTGTATAGAATCACTGCTTGTAAAGGTTTCATGATAATTGAAAGGTTCCTAAAACTCAACAATCTCTATAATAGACAATGCATAAGAAACCATCTCTGCATAGCTATGAGGTGGTC
This sequence comes from Platanus orientalis, assembly GCA_025762735.1. Classification (NCBI taxonomy): domain Eukaryota; kingdom Viridiplantae; phylum Streptophyta; class Magnoliopsida; order Proteales; family Platanaceae; genus Platanus; species Platanus orientalis. Next base: position 7,081 of record JAOXJP010251304.1, read on the forward strand.
TAATCTCTCTCCTTTGTCTCCTAATACCGATACTGTACTATTGTTCATTTTGTTCATCCTCCTCCTCACTAGGATCATGCTCCTCTTCCTCAATGGGTTAAACCGAAGTGCCTTCTTAATTCTTCCCTGAAGTATAACTCTCATACTTTACCTGCTTGCTGACTCCATGGTCCCTATCTGTATCAACATTCTCATTTCTCTGGTTAAGCATAGCAGACTCATCAAAAGTAGCATTTCTACTAATAATAAACTTAGGTGACTTAGGATCATGACGTAACCTGTATCCCTTCACCCTAGATTTGTAACCTAAGAAAATACACTTTTTAGCTCTACGTTCAAGTTTACCTTCATTGACATGAGCATAAGTTAGACAACCAAAACTCTTCAACCTAGAATAATCTATAGAAGTGTCAGACTATGCCTCCTCAGGTGTCTTACACTCAATGGCAGTCGATGGAGACTTGTTCACCAGTAACAAGTTGTAGAAACTGCCTCAACCCAAAATTCTTTTCCAAATCCAGCATTAGAGAGCATACAACGAGTTCTCTCAAGGTGTATCATATTCATGTGTTCTACTACACTATTCTACTGGGGTGTGTGTTTAATTGTGCGATGCCTCACAACCCTTCATCCTTACAGAATCTGTCAAACTCACCTAAACGAAACTCTAATTCATTATCAGTTCTCAGTCTTTTGACCTTCTTACTTGTCTGTTTCTCAATCATAACCTTTCATCTCTTGAAGTTGAGAAAGACGTCATCCTTATGTTTTAAAGTACACAACCAAATCTTTCTTAAGTAGTTATCAATAAAAGTTAAGAGATACCTGTAAGCACATAATTTTGGCACAGCTCCTAATTTCTAACGATTCTCTTCAAATTAGTAGGCGAGCAGAGCAATCCCCAACTTCTTTCCATGATCCAACAAATTAAAGGCGATCCTTATCCCCTTGTCCTCTTTATTTTTTGTCCATTTATTTATCTTTTTTATGAAAAAATAGTATTTTATTTCCCAAAATATTATTTTATATTTAAAAATATTATCTATGTACCTACACCCAATTTTTTAACTTTTTTATTAAATTTTATTTTGTTTATTTATTGTTTATAATTTTTTTACATATATATTTATTTCACTTTCTTATTATTGTTATTATTCTTCTTCTTTTCAACTTTTATTTATTAATTAATTTTCTTTTTCAAAGGATACCCAAAAAAAAGGTATGTTGTCTTATGTCCCCACACCATAAGCTGACACGTGAATTTAGTGCCACTTTAAATATGGAGAAAATGTTCATTTAAAACCTTTCTTTATGGCTTTAACCTTATAAACCCCATTTTATGGGTAGCCAATTTGTTTTATTTTATTTATTTTGAAATTGTTTTTCAAGTTTTACCCCAAGACACCTCATCTTTTTGTAGGGATACATGGGGACAGTCAAATTAGGTATAGCTCCCCCCCTTTTTTTCTTCTTTTTTTCCTTTGTTTCTTTCTTTTCCTTTTTTTTCTTTTCTTCCTTTCTTTTTTCTTTTTTCTTTTTTCTTTTTTCCTTCTCTTTTTCTCTTTTTTTCCTCCTCTGGCTCAAGGGAAACCTCCCCAGCAGCCTCTCTCTCTCTCTCTCTCTCTCTCTCTCTCTAGTTCTCCTTTCCTTTCCCGCATCTCTCTTTCTCTTTATGCTTGCCCTCTCTCTCAGCCCTCATGATTCTCTCTCTCTCCTGCTCTCTCTCTCTCTCTCTCGCGCCCCATCCCTCTCTACATACCCCACACCTCACCCCTCTCTCTCTGCTCACCCACCTGACCTAACCGTCACCTCTCCCACTCTATCCCATGCCCTAACCCCTCACCTCCACTATCGTCTCCATACTCTGTGACCATGCTTCCTTGCAAACCCATCCCCATTCCCCTTTATAAAACCCTCATCAACCATAAAGAAAGTGAGGGCAAACCCCAAACCTTGTAGAAGCCATCCAAACCCTATTTCTCCTCTCTACAAAATCTTAAACAAGAGGGGCATTCTCCCCATCTCACGACCAACTATTTGTATGTCTGGGAGGGAAAGAGGGGTTGGGATGCTTTAAACTACCCACAACATTTTCCTCTTTCTTTCCCTCTAATCTAATAGTCATTGAATATAGTCTACCAAGCCATCATCATCTTCTTCCACAATCCAAACCCAGATTATCTGGATCTGAAAAAATCACGCCATTTACCCTAATCACTCTCTCCATTGATGACCTTTGAGCTTTGGAACCCCTCAGTCTCTACAACTCCTTGTCTTCTCTGCCCTGCTGCCATGAAACAAGAGGACTCAGTACTCATCATGTGTGCTACAAGAGAGGAAATCATTTTCTCTCATCTCCCATTTCAAGTTTCAGGGGCTACTTATCCTTTTTTATTTTATTTTATTTTCTTGCATTTATTTTTGTGTTTTTTTATTAGTTTCTATCATGTAGCTGCTACTGACTCAGGTGTGTTCCTTCTATTATTCATTTTTTTCATTTTTATGAAGTAATCAAAATAGCCAACCCCAAACAATTGTCGGTTGTTGTTGTTACGAATGCATCTCATTTAACCCTATTGTTTAGATTGTTTGAAGATTTCAATTGTAATTTCAATTTTTAAAGTTGTTTGAAAATTTTTATAAAAGGGAATTTTCATTTATTTATTTAATTTTTTGATGATATGAAGTGATTATTGGATTTCCCTTTGTCCGTAATATTATGTGCTCTTTAAAAGTGGCCATTTGCTTTAAGGAAAATCTGGAACATGTTGTAGAATGTACTTTTGAGATTAAAAGTGAGTTGCCATTTGTCTCCTAGTAGTGGAAGGGAAATGTCCACCCTATGAGCTGTCATCTGAATACTTATGGATGGCAAGGGGATTGAAAAGCATACATCGGCCTATTTAGGTAGATTGACATGCTGCCAAGTATATGAGTGGGAATAAGCATTAATTTTGTTTATGATTTCCCATGCCTTGCCTTCAAATCTGTTAAGTGAATCCCCAATTTGAAATAGGACCAGCCTATGTATCATCATTTTGATATATAGAATTTTGTTTAGATTAACTTAAACATGTGGTTTAACTTAATCATTATTTGTGGTTTGTGTTTCATAACTCATTTTTAATGTGGATCCAAGCACACTATGACATACATGCCAATTCAATTCATTTTAGCATAATGTTAAGATTCTTTTATTGACTAACCATACTCTTTTATTGGCTTCCCAAATAGATCTTCTCACACCTTTCTCCTTTAATAGATTATTGTATTTAAACACACGTGGTTAAAAATGTATGATCAACTTGATGCAGGCAACTAGGGGTAATTCCTAGTCCGTTCTTCTAATCTTTTTATCATTGAATAACTAACTATCCCATTATTTGTAACACTCATTCTTTTCTTTATTGAGTGTAAATTTGACACGTATTATCATATTTTGTTAACTATCTTGACGTGCATATATTGTTTGTGAGTAGTAGGCACTCTTTATTTCTATACAAGTTATCATCTCTATGTGTGAGGCAATTTCATTTGTATACTTGGTTATGTGAGAAGCATCAAAAGAGTATGTTCCTTAACTTAATCCTCGTGATTTATTTAAAATATATTTTTGGATTAATTACAAACCATGTATATAGGAGATATCTAGTTGTCTTGGCCATAAGGGAATAGTGCGGTTGTGATGTAGCAGGTAAATTTTGCATTCAAAGCTTCAACCCACACATAATAGTTTAGTTTATTTGATTAAAGGTTTTGTACATAACTGGTTTTGGACTTTGTTGGGTTCTGTAACTTAATTCATTTTATTGATGAATATGAGTGGTGATGATGGATACGAAGTTGTCGGGTGGGCAGTGATGATGTGTGGATGTATGATAATATTTTGAGTGTTTTTCTTGATCTATGAACTATCAGGTTATTGAAGAAAGTGACATGGGGATCACTATTCATCTCCAGGGATCCATATTACAGTTGTTATGCTGCCAAAAATTTGGCAGAAATGGCATGTGAATTTCCTACTTAATCCCAATAAAATGAGATAAAAAGCAATTGGTAAAATGAATAGATTATAAATTGAATTGACCATTAGACTATAACAGGTTTAAAGTAGGGATCCACAAAAACAGATGAGATGGGGTGCCTAACACCTTCCCTAACTCATAATTGAACCATTTACTTGAAAATCTCTGAGAGTCGACCAGTTTAAGTGTGAAGTCAGACATTTCAAACCTTTTTCAAAACTTAAACTTATTTTATTTCTAAAATTGATGTCTAGTCGCATCATTAAAAAGACTGGTGGCAACTCCAAATTATGTGGGATTTTTTCTACGATAGTTAAGTCTCTTTTTAAAAGGGATTTACCTGTCATGGGAAAATTGAGGCCCACAATACTGATAACCACCCTTTAAAACAACCCGGGATGGACCCCAAAGATCAGAGTGGATGTAATCCACTTTACTCTTGGTCCTGTGAACAATTGAACTGAACGTCACCTTGCATTGCTTCCCAAATACAAAATGTTCGCAAAAATCCAACTTTCATGTTCTCTGACCACTAAGCATGCTTTTCTTACTTAATTTTGTCATACCCCTCTCACTCATATGGCCTAACCGCATATGCCATAAATGGTAATATCAGAATCTGAATCAATTGGTGATGATACCATAGTTGCACCTGAAACCATGCTTCCCTAGAGCATATACACATTACCATTTCATTGTCCCCTCATAACCACCAAAGCACATTTTGAAACCCTCATAACTCCACCTTCAATAGTACACCTGCAACCATTGAAATTAAGAGTGCCCAAAGAAATCAGGTTTTTCTTTAATTCTAGTACATGCCAAACATTAGTCAATGTCCTAACTATCCAATCATGTATCTTAATCTAGAATGTTTCAATCCCTACAGTCTTACAAGGCATATTATTCCCCATCAAAACTGTACTATCATTCACCACTTTACACTGTATAAACCAATCTCGATTTACGCATATATGATAGGAACCTAAATCAAGAATCCATTCCTCATCTATATATACACTACAATGAGTAACTAATAGAACATTTTCAAAACAATTAGAAAAATTTTCTTCTACGATGCCAGCAGCATCCTTTTTTTTCTTTTCTCTTTGAGCTTTAAACAATCTCGCTTGAACTACCCTGGCTTGTGACAGTAATTACACTTGCCATTTTTTATCTAGACGTTGATCTAGATTGACCTTTATCACCTGAACCCTTTTCCTTTATTCTTCATCTTGCAAACAAACCTTATGTCTTCCCCTCACCCTCTTCTCCAGACACCGTCTTCCTCAATTCCTAGATTGTAAGGATGCATTAACATCCTCCATGGAGATGGTATCATTTTCATAGAGTAAGATCGTAACAAAATGTTCATATTATGCAGGTAAAGAGCATAAAACAATAATAGTTTGATCCTCATTGTTAATCTTAAGATCAATATTTTTCAAATCCAAAATGATTTTATTGAATTCATCAAGATGGGCTTTCAGAGACATACATTCTCTCATCCTCAATGTGTAGAGGCATTGCTTTAAATATAACCTATTCGTGAGAGACTTCATCATGTATAGGCTCTCAAACTTGAGCCACAGCCCAGTCGTAGGCACTTCATCTGCAACCTCTTGCAACACCTCATCAGCCAAAGTGCCTTGAAGTTGAATTCTTCTCTGTCGTCTTTCAACTTCATTGCAAAAATCTTTTCCTTCTCCATTAATAATTTTGCAAGTCCTTGTTGAACCAATAATGCGCTCATCTTCACATGCCATAGACTAAAGCTATTCTGCCAGTCGAATTTCTCCACTTCGTATTTTGCAGTCATGTTGAAAATCTCAATCGCAACCTAGGGCTCTAATACCATTTTGTTGTGCAGAAACCTAGATTTGAGATCGTATAAAACAAAGAAGAGAAAATAATGCAAATAGCAATTACACATTGCAAGAACAAGATGATTTACGTGGTTCAGCTTAAAGCCTACATCCACGAGTGAAAATGGAGAGAGAGAGCTTTCACTATGATCGAAAAACAGAGATTACGATGAACAGTGCGGTGGCACAAAAATTGAGAAAACCCCAAAACCCTAATCTCCACAAGTCGGATTCGAACCCCAAATCGGATACAAAATACATGTCAAAAAATTTTGGAATGGGTCATATTCAGGTTTCCTTCGGATCGTCATCTGGATTATATCTCAGGTTGAATACAAGACATTAACCCAACACCCTATTTAAAAGAGACACCAAATTCAAAAAACAATCACGTGTCAACATGTGGTGTGGGGACATAGGGACAAACAATTTTGGGTGTATTAGATCCTTTCCCATGTAAAAATTGTGTGACTACAGCACGAGACAGCCATAGGAGTTATTGAGATAGAGACATAAAAGTCTTATAATAATGAATGAAATGTCTTGAAAATACCCAAAACACATGTAAGCAAAGGCATAGTTGTCTAGTAGCAGTGGCATGAAGTGTCTAGGACGAATGATGAGATGGGGCGCCTAAGACAGACATAGGAAATAATTATTAGTAAGAAGAATATTTGTGATGACACATGCCTCTGTAGGCGTGACATTGATTGATACATGATGTGTTTTTTTATTTTGGTGTCTCTTTTTTGACACCTACTTTTACAACTGAGTAATTTTTTTGGATGTTTTTAACCCCCAAATACAACACGTGTCAGCTTATAATTCAGCATATAGACCACAGATTTTTTCATCACAGAACAATTTGTGGGTATAAGTAAAGGCATAGGCACTTTGCAGTAATCCTTTGTTTAGACAAATAATATTTTTGGGCAATTTTTAGTGAACGAGCATGATACTAGTATCATTCCCACTTGAGTGGGGTTTCGATTGAGAGACACCAAAAGAATATTATCCTCAAGATAACTACTTGAAGTGGTGGTGTGGATGTAGGTGCATTAAATTGTCAATGGTTTAACATTGTTGCCTTACGGATTCGAATGAAAAAGAGGCGACTTTTCATGGTTCTAATTACTCTTCCTTAGTTTTGATTCCCACGATTTTCTACGTGAGACTCATCAAATCAAAGGCAAAAGTGCACGATACCCACCCAGCCGCACTATTTGGTACCAATCATTTCCCACAAGCAAAAAAAGCTCCATTTAATTCATCGCATTTTTTATGGTTATTGATGGGAACGAAAGCCAAAGGTGAGGGGTGCATCCTAATTTATAATTTAATGAGATTGGAAAATCATGAACGTGAATTTCATCCAATTAGTTCTTTACAAGATAGCTAATGGATGGCTCCATCAATATAAAAAAATTTTTTTTTTTTTTTTTGAACATGCAACAAAGTTGTCCATCATTTGGCAGCCATAACAGCAACAGCATGGGATCAAATTTCTCGGGATTGGAGTTCTTTTGACATCAAAAGAATTTTAGCCTCTATTATTATAATGAAATCATGTTATCTATATCTGATTCTTGTCAAATGAAATTCAAGAAGGTTGTATAACCCAAAATTTTCTTCCTAGAGAATCTGTTAGTTCCGTTGCAAGCGCCGGCCTTAGTTTTGTATTGAAGCATTTACATTTACTAAAAATAATAATAAAATGATAGACTCTGTTGATTAGATCAACCCCAATGGTTATTCTTTACAAGGTCGTATAACCCAACATTTGCTTTCTAGAGAATTTGTTAGTTTCGATGCAAACGCCGGCATTAGTTTTGTATTGAAACCTTTTCATTTACTAAAAATAATAATAAAAGATAGAATCTCTTGATCAGATGAACCCCTTTGGAATTATCAAATTCCAAATGGGAGGCCTTCGGAATTATCATTAATAAACAAAGTAGTTGGGTTTGACAATTCAATGGAGGGGCCCTTCACTAACTGTACAACCGTCTGATTGGTTTTTGAAGATTCATCCTTGCCAATACATGGTAAAAAGGGGCATACGAGTGTTAAAGTAGATTCTAATCCGACGCTACAAAGTAACATCTCAAGTCTAGACTCTCACATTTTTCGACTCTTTTGCAGTTAAAAAATGAAGAGGCTTTGGAACAATCGTTGGACAGATTGCAAGTCCAGCCTTCTCTCTCTCTTTAACAACTATTAATTACACTGATTCCACTGAAAAGCTCATCCGAGCTGTTATATTTTGTAGGCGGATTTTGCGGTAAATTTATGTGGAAGATGGAGTTTAGTGGCAGTAAAGGAGCATGGTTTTTGAGGTCATAATCATATCGTTGCCACCCACAAAAAACACTCTTCTTATTTAAATCCCTAAACGCCCAACAATAAGATGGTATTGAATTTTCATTTTACTGTTGTACTTTTTTTTTAAACTTTGGGTTGAACACTTTTACAATTGGATCCTCCATTAATCTTCTTTATTGTTTGTGCAAAGTTTGAATCAACCCATCTGAAACTTCCTCTTATCTGATGCTTCTCTCCCTTCAATATCTTGCCTCTCCTTCGTCTTCCTTTCCAAATCCCTTTCTCAAGCCTCTCCCCCCAACGATGTCCATGAAAAAGAAATTATGTGCAAAAGCAAACTATGTGAAGCAGTCAGAGGAGATGTCTCTATTGGATTTGCCCGAACTGGTTTTGGAAAGCACTCTTGAGAGGCTTCCCCCAGAAGGGTTGTGTAAGATGGCAGCAGTCTGTAGTTCTCTGAAGGATAGGTGTTGGAGTGATCACTTGTGGGAGAGGCATATGAAGGAGAAATGGGGTAGAGTGATTGGCCGTGCTGTTTATAGTGAATGGCAATGTCATATTGCTTCTAGAAAGGATTTGGGTGTCTTGGATCGAAGTGGGCAAAAGGGTATGGTCAGATCTTTGTCTTATATCTGGTCTTTTTCATTGATTAAATCGATGCTAAACACTAGTAACAGGCGACTAACTTTTTTGCCAGACTCGATCATGTCTTTTTATCTCTCTCTTCAAAGTGGCAAGTTCCAGTTCCCGGCACAGGTTTTCGCTCGTGAGGTATCAATTAATTATGGATACAAAATCTGTTTTCCATATTCATATTGAAATATCAGTTTTTAATTTATAAATCTATAATTTTCTTTAATTTAACGAAATTCATATGCTTTTAGCCCCCTTCATAGGGTGGTTATGTTTGAGCCAAAATAAAAGTGGGACTAACTTGTCGTTTAAGGTAGGTTCACATGGGTTTGTGTTCACCACAATGAGGAGAACAACTCTGTATGGTTGGATACTCAAAACCATCAATGGGTGAATGAGAAATTGTCTCCAAAAGTGCCTAGTTGATCACTAGTAAAACTGGTAAAAATGTGTGAAATTTGAATTGTCCCACATGGACTAGCACATAAATTTATGTGTTCATATACACTAATGTTGAACATAAGTTTGGGTCCCAAGAGGCACTGCTGCTTTGCACACTGAACCGGGCCAAGTTGGGTCAATAAGCAAATAAATAAATATAATTTTTATTAATATTTTTCTTTTTGCTTTCTCTCAGAATCGGTTAAACCTGTGGAAACATGTCCCTTTGAACAAGTTTTACAGTTTTATCCTTGTGGGGGTGTGACTATCTGTACGATTTTACAACTATGCCCTTGAAAACTATTGGTCCGAATAGACACACATGTGGCTATTAAATCACACCTATTGACACATGTCCATTTCGTACGGACATGTAGGTGTCTCTAAAATCATTCCCTTTCACACATGTTCATTCCGTACGGATGTGTAGATGGCTACTAGATTGCAACTATTGGTCATTTGCGACTGTTTGGAATCAAAGGTTGTGTCCCTATACTTGTTCTGAACAGACACGAAAAATCTATAAATAAGAAGTCCCTCCATCATTTCATTCATTTAATTTTTTGTCAAGCAAGTAATGTCATAGTGCATCTTTGTCAGTGTTAGTGTAAGAGAGAGGTACAACATAAGTTGGTTTACTAGACATAGATTGTAGTGTTGTTTCTATGTGTGGAAGATCATTGTATCCTGCGAGGCAAATGTCCGAATTAACCGTTAACACCAGTGCGAGGGATGAATCTATCTTAAGGACATAGTGTTAAATACTAGCCTTGATCTAGTTCAGTGAAGGTTTGATCATTCTAGTCAAGTAAGTATTTTCATTTATTTGATTTAAATATTTTCATATTTTATAGTGTCATGTACATGTATGTAGAATACTGAAATAATAATACTAGGATAACAAAATCTAAAAGAATGCCACCTAATCTAAGACAAGGAGGTGCTAAAAATTTTCAAGTTTTCTTGACGATAGTCATGGTCTCCCACCAATTGTACAAGACCACACTAATGCTAGATTCAAATAAACTTGGAGTTATGTCTTCTCTTACGGATTTACAAGATCCAATGGGAAAATAATCACTTCCTCTAAATGTCCAAGTCTCAACTTTTATTTGTCAGACTTATGTCTTTACTTAAATAAAGAATCAAGATGAACCTTTGTATTACAGGATTCGGTTTAATGTTTAGTCTAAATAAAGAACCAAGAAGAGTCTTCACAATGAAGGATTCCGTTCAAAGTTTAGTGACGTGGACAAATGAGTATGCCTTCTTCGCATAACTCTTCTTACAGATTTGACAAAGTTTTTTCTCTAATTTTTCAAACTATTTTCAAGTGAGACATTGTGTTATATTTATAAAGTCACAATTTAGTGGGTTTCATGAGACCCATTATTTCTCCACTTAATGGGCATAATTGTCTCATCTTAATAAGTATAATCATCACATCTAAATGGGTTTAATTAACACCCGTAACCATTGTTGGAATGTTAACAGTTTGTCTAAATTAGATGAATCTTCATCTAGGTTCTTTGAATCTTAGCAAATAAGTTGTACCCATTATAGTATACCAACGATTTTTTGTCTAGGTTCAATGAACCTTCAATTAAAGTTTTATAACTATTGAATAACTCCAAATAAATGATATTTTCATTTTGCAACAAATAAACAAATGAAAAGTCTTTTATTTAAATTCTTTGAATGTTATTGAAAAAACATTTTCAAAGAATGAGTAAATGAAGATTTATTATTATTAAAAAACGGTTATATTATTTTTTTCTCAAAGTATCTGCATGGACTAAAACCCAAAGCCTACCAAAGTCTCCCTACAATTACTTTTTTCAAAAACCCAAAGTATCCTTGCAGATACTTTTCCAAAGTATCTGTGGAATGCTTTGCCAAAGTATCAGCCAACAGTATCATTCAGATTCTTTTGAAATTGAAATAATCTAACAATCCCCTACTTATTTCAATTTTAATTATGGTCAAATAAGGACATTTTCAAAGGTCAATGTGCATAAGTGGAATGTGGTTTTACCCTTGAACCTCTACACAGTACAGACAAAATGAGCTTGTCTAAGATTTTAGTGGACGAAACCTTGAATAAAATATTTTGTAGACAAATAATATTATCATACACACAGTCCTTTACAAGAAAAATAAACTTCTAAATAGCTTGGCACTTAAAGTTTGTGTTCAATATTGGTTTTATTGAGTGATCTAGGATCACCTGAATCTCATAGGAAGTGGCCAACTTTCACACTCAACAAGATGAGTTTTTATCAAAAGTATTAGCCTTAATTGAACCAATAATAGGTCTACAAAACTCATTAAAAGAATATAATTCTCAACCTCCATCATTTATAAGAAAACATCTATAGCAATTTAGCACATACAACATCTACAAGTAATCATTTGTATGAATCTTAAGAAGGTATAATTTTATTGATAAACATTGTGCTTACAACTATTGTTATACTATCCTGTTATCCCATTGAACTTAAAAACAAGTTGAGTTCTATAAGGTATAACTATACAGGCATTTTAAACCCATCCCCTTCGTTGTTGACAATACTAACTCTTTCTAGAGACCCTTAGTTAATGGGTTGGCCAAATTCTCCTTAGACTTCACATACTGAATGAATACAACACCATCAATAATAAAACCCCTCACATGATTGCACTTCAAGCATATTGACCTGGATTTCCCATTGTAGTTCTCACAATATAACTTCAATAGAGCTGCTTGATTATCACAATAGATTGTGATTACCAGCACTAGTTTACTCCAAACTAGTATGTCTACCAAAATATTTTGAAACCATTCTGCTTCTCCTACTAATGAAATAGCCATAAACTCTAATTTCATTGTTGAATGAGATATACATGTCTGCTTTTTAAATTTCCAAGAGATTGTACTTTCTACCGATGTTTAAATCCAAGCAATCACTAAAGTGGACTGATCTTGATCTAAGTTTTACGTAGCAAAGTTGTATCCTTCAATTATAGCAGAAAAACTTCAACACTAGATGCCATAGTTCATTGTACTCTTAAGATATCATAAAACAGTAGTTAGTGCATTCCAATGCATTCTTCTCAAATTACTGGTGTATGTACTCAGCAGTCTCACTGCGAAGACCATGTCAAGCCTTATACAGTGCATGGCATACATAAGACAACCAACAATCAGAGAGTATATGTATTATGATACCATCTTCTTAGAATTCTTCTTTTATTTTATGTTGTTATCCACAGGAGTGGGCACTAATTCATAATCAAATGAATTGAATCTTCTATGGAACTTTTTGATGTATTTGGATCATGTAAGAACATTCGCATTATCATTTTTGATAATCTTAATCCCTAAGATAACATCAGCTTCCCCTTGGTCCTTCATGTCAAAATTCGATGATAAGAACATCTTTGTGTCATTGATACATGATTTATTGGTCTCGAAGATGAGCATGTCATCAACATATAGACTAATAAATACACAATTTTATTTTGTCATGTTTTTGTATATGCGTATGTCTCCCTCATTTACTCAATAATCATCATTAATGAGAGTTTTTCTAAACTTGTCATGTGATTGTTTCGGTGCCTGTTTTAATTCGTATAAGTATTTTAACAGTTTGTAAACTTTCTTATAGCTTCCTGGCATAACGTATCCTTATAGTTACTACATATAAATCTATTTCAAATCTCTATATAGGAAGGAAGTCTTGACATCCATTTGATAGATAATAAGATTATGTATTCTAACAATTGTTATCAATGTCCTGATAGTAGCTATCTTGGCTATAGGGGTATAAGTATCAAAATAATCTGAATCCTTCTTTTCATATACCCTTTAGCCACCAATAGGGCTTTTTACTTTTCAATAGTACCATATGGTTTCAACTTCTTTTTAAAAGTACACTTGATGCCAATTGTCTTACAACTAGGAGGAAGGTCCACCAATGTCCATGTGTTGTTGGACAAAAATGAATGTAACTCACCATTGATTGCCTCTTTCCAAAATGTAGAATCATGTGATGCCATAGCTTGAGCATAAGTTTATGGAACTTTTATTAGGCATAGAACATAATCCAATCCAAAGTATTTTGGAAATCTTCTCCCAGTGCTCTTTTGAGGCTTGATCACTTCTGAATTATTAGGTATCTTTCTCTTCCTCAAAACAAATTCTTTCACCTCGACTCTTTCTAATCTTTCCTTAAGAGGAAATTGATTTTTAAATAAATCCACACTACAACAAAAATGAGTATTAACGACATGTAATGCATGTCGTTAATAACCTTTTATGGCGTGCATAGAAATGTCGTTGGATGGACAGCTATAAATAGTCATCTAGTATAGATGATGTGCATTATTAAGTCGTAAAAAAGGAAAATACATGTCGTAAAAATGACATTTTAACGACGTTCCTTACATGCTATGTAAAAGTATTTTAACGACGTTCTTTAAATGCCATTAAAAGATTTAGTTATGTTGTAAAATTTCGTTTCATGGCATGCACTTATATGCCATATATATTTTTAAACATATATGACATGCATATGAATGTCGTTTTTAAATTCATTTACGACATTCAATACATGTTGTCTATGTTCTCAAGCATACACGACTTACATATATACGTTGTGTACAAGTTTTTTTATGGCATATAATGCATGTCATTAATGTTATTATTATTATTTTTTAGCTTGAATATTTTTGAAGCTCCATTAAAACAACATAAACAAGTCACCTTGACGTTACAAACATCCTCAAACGCGGAGAAGATTAGGTACGAATGAAATTTGTACTGATGCATCCGAATGGTGCCAGGGAGCAAACACATCAACACTAAAAAGTGATAAGCACCCCCCACAAAGTATAAGTCACTTTTCAACACTGATGCATCAGCCTCTTAGTTTTGTTCACACACATTAGTATGAAATTCATTCGTATGTAATCCTAGTCCCATCAAACAATCATACCTATCCAATCATCATACAAACCACCACAACACACCATATATGTCTATTAAAAGGTCATTCACCTATAACAATAATCATTAATAAATTAAAAGTTAAAATCCATACATCCATCTAAATGATAATAATCCAAGGCAAACCACCTAAACATCAACAAAGTTTAGATATTATTTGTTAACTACACTAACAAAACATTTATTATTTTCTACTAGCTCCTCAACACTCCAGCTCAACCTCGACTTCTAAAAGATCAAGTGGCAAGTCTTGGTTGATGTCCTTGAAAAAAAAAAACTAAAAAATTAAAATAAGAAAAAATTTAGAAAACCTAATTATAAAAGATAACATAATTATGTAAAAGAATTGAATTTTAAATTTTAAAATAAAATAACCTAATCATGTTACGCGCATGATCAAAGTTATATATATTAACTATGCAAATACAACTTAACATAATAAAATATAAAAGCAAGTTTAAACTATAAACATGATTTTAAAACATTATAGATATATTTAGGAGTAACATGAACATGGGTCACGATGTGTACCAAAACTAATTAAACCCATTTCAACTCAAATCTTAAAAAGCAAACAATTAAATATTCTTATAACAAACCCCAAATTTTTTCCAATCCA